>JAAXYX010002624.1:0-16788 GCA_036851915.1 Ptenothrix huangshanensis
GAGAAATCCCATAACGTTACGAAAAGGATGTTAAGTTTTGCACCTTCAACGACGATATATATGTACATACACTCCTGTAATTATATGAAGCACCAATCGATATTTCACAAGATAAACTAGGCACGGTGGTTGATTTGTATTCGTATCCTAGATCAATATTAACATATCCGGTTTGACCTTCCTAAAGCTCATTTTAAGCCTGTTTGACCGTTGGCCATTAATATCTAGACTTCTAATAGGTAAACGATCAAAGTGAAAAATTATACAAGTCAGGTGGAATCCAGCAAATTTTAATTTGGGTAATATTAGCTAGTTTCAAGTGAACTCAACTGTCTCTAATCGGTCAAGTTTTGTAGATGTTGCGAGAAAGTTATCAGTGTCAAAAACCAATCTACTACCAAAAACAGTGCACTTTAATACCAGGGGGTTCATCTAGTAACGAAAATGTAATAATACAATCCGTTCAAATACATGTATTGCATCCTACACTCATACCCTTACAGGTATATAACCGTAGGAGCCAGGCATTCCCCCCCCCCACAAAAAAAAATTGAAAGTGATACCCCTGGCATGACGAAGGCCTGCAGCGGGGTCGCTTTGGGTAGTTAGTCACAATTTGACACTTCGGTGTCATTTTTTGCGTTTTTCGGGGTACCCCCTAAAAACGGACCAAATTTTGTATGGGATACCTCCCCCCCCAAATTGGGTATGCCTACCATCCTACTCCAATAGTCTTTGGCTTCCTTACAATAGCGTAGAACTTTCTCACATATTACGATAACCACCTATCCCCCGCCATCTTTTTACTACGGGATGCAAGTACTCTCAAACACGAAAACGCACCTTTTGAACATGTAAGTCAATGGCAGTTATTAAATCAAAGCATATAGTAATTGAATTTACAAACCATAAATCACGTTAAACGCAAAAATGCAATACCTACTACGTATGTGCCGTTGTCCTAAATGCAAACCATATTAAATGCGCCCTCTCTGCAATAGGCGTTTAATATGGTTTGTAGTGAGACAAATGTACGAAGACAATGTACGAGACAGATGAACGATAATTACATTTAAGACGAATTGTATATAACATAGTATGGTTCTTCAACAACGATATCCGATTCTAATGATGTCCCTAAAGATGACCAAATATCTTGATTTAAACCAGAAAGGCAGTGTGAAACTGGAACGAATATGCCAAAAGATTAGTTTGCTATTACCTTTTACAATTTCCGTATCTACCATACCTAATTCCAAAAGAAGTAAATTAAAGGCAGTCGCAACAAACAAACCAATTGCATACCCCTCTGCAATAGTACACCATCGTTTTATACCTTAGTACATATATATACCCGGATATACGTTTATGGAACGGTAACTCCCGTTATATACGCAACTGTGAATACCTATAATTACATCTTTTCAAAACCTATCGCAGACTTGAAATTAACTTAATAACTTATATATCGTCATTTAGGAATCAAAATGGAACATTTTCAAACAAGGCTAAACGCGAAATTAAAAAACACGAAAAATATCCTGAAACCCTGCATATTTTCAAAGGAAAACCCAGCCTCCTTTACAGAACAATTTTTTTAAGTACTTGGAGGAGCAGGAGGGTCTTTAATTCTTGTACATCTTAAAAAAGGATATCACGAGAGAACTGTGACGACATTGGAGATTTGGATGTGGGTTTCAGGCAAGGCAAGAAACTCCCAAAAATCCTCTGGTGGAAAGGTTGGAAATGAGATCGCAAGTGACAGGGGTGGTCCCTATGATGGTACATGCGAATACATATGCATTGCACAGGAAAATTGGTTTGCCAGCCTGCACGACCTTACGTTGACATATTTTATGGACGCTCCCTACGGTGGTTTTGCAGACATTATGAAATTCACTCATTTTTCTTCTAGAAACTTACTTAGAATACGCCTCTCTTTGATTATTCATACGACAAATAATTTCGAGGAAAGTATCGGCATTTTACTGCTTACAATTTTATAGAAACGTAAAAATAACCGGAAAACTGTAACGAAATTCTTTAAATGACCGATACTACCTACGCTTTCATGGAATCTACAAAAGTAAAATAAATAAAATATTATGAATTAAATACATAAGAGCAGCAAAAGATCTCTCTAACCATGTATAACTGGTGTATACGTTTTTAAACCTTTAACCAAATCATGTAGATACAGACTATTCTGTGTCGACTGCATCCCACTGAATTAACCTTTAACTTCCAATATGATTGATATAATAAGTAAACCTCTTGCATGAAACCGGAGCTCTAATCATTTCCGTTTTCACTTCAGATTCGGGTAACTGCTGAATAGAAATTCAGTAGAAAAACAAAATAAAAATATCTAGTGGTGATACAAGGTAAAGCGTATTTAATTTAGACATCAGTATCATGTATGTTAAAAAACCAATGCGGAATGAGCCTGCTGGTGTTAGTTCGATTAACGCGTGTCGAAAATCGTTCTCGTTACTCTACGGGTACTCTGGCTAATGAAACTCCGTTCTTCATGCTTCACATTCGCCTAACAATTAAATTACCTAGATTTACTGGCAGTTGAACTAAAATCATACCCCATCAGTGCAGACAGTCGTACTATTTTCCTACAATGTGTGTTTTTCATCCAATAATAAATGAAATAGCTGGACACAATAAATTAACTTTAATTTTATCAGTCCGAATACCGACAACGGTAGCTGAACAAAAGACAATTAAACGTTGTTGGTGTTCCTATACAGTATCCGCATCTAAGGGAAGCACCTACAAGACGACTTTTTTCACGTTTATTTCAATGTATCCATGTGATTGAAGTAAATTCTGGCTGTGGGAATTTTCATTTTGAAAAGCATAAGTTCGGATGAAAAAGCCTCACCATAAACACACAAAATTCCAGTACTGGTCTACGGTGTTCTCTACTATTGTCAAGGTGTTCTCTATTTCAAAACCCTTCTCTACCCTTTAGTCTAAGATGTTCACTACCTCCAAACCCTTCTCTACCCCACTGTCTACGGTGTTCTCTCTTAAACTATGGGGTAGAGAAGGGTTTGGAGGTAGAGAACACCTTAGACTGTCAGGTAGAGAAGACATTTCGAGTAGAAAACACCATAGAGCAGTGCCAAAGTTCCTTTCTCGTAGTATTCATGTTTTCTTATCATCCGTAATAATGACTACCTAACTGCATTTCTAGCTCAATATCTAATCAATTTTGGGCTTTATCACCAGCTTTTGTTCCAATGCCCATGTCCATACCTCTTACTCGCAAAATATTTGAAGCGAGAATGATGTAAATCCCTCTCAACATTTTCTACATGAATTTTAAAATTTAATCATTTGAAACACGACGGTAGATTGTAAGGTATCCGGTAAAATTGTAATGTTATTCTATATCTTCGTGCATCCCAACCATAATGAAACAACTCATTAAATTCGAAAATGGTCGGAAGAATTTAAAACCGAAGTATCAACTTACCAGGATGTATTTTCTTCTCATTTCCTCCTCTTCGTGACTCATCAAAAGGAATCAGATGACTATTTTGTGTAGGTCTTACTGTGACAACCACCTCAGTTCTATCATCGTTACCACCAGTTTCAGACACTTTATCTGACCACATGTTCTCCATCCCATTTCCGGTGTAAATTTCTTTCTGTTTTTGCTTCTCAACCTGGGCTTCCCAGCCCCAGTTACTTTCAGTAGCTTCTCCAGTATCTCCATCAATTGGCCATGGCTTGTACTCATTTTCACTACCTATAGGACTGGGACGTTCCTGAGCAATTTCTTTCGTTAGTTCATCGTACTCATCACTTTCTAGGGGAGGCACCAAAGGATTTGCCTCTGTTAGGACGGCAATCGTAGAGGTAGAATTAGATGAGAGCACTGATGCCATTGTAGTCACAACCACTGAGGATGGAACGAAGTCAGCATTGCTAGCTCCAGTACTAACACTGTTCATACCCACTTTTACACTTACGTTGGACACAACTGGTCCTGACACTGAGGGTACAAATGGAAACCCAGGCACATCTAGATTCGTGGAATCAATTAATCCTCTGGAAGGAGTGCTACTACTCACTGTTGACTTAGCATTGATACTTGAATCTAGATTAGTATTCGGTGGCAGGAGCCACGGAGGGCCAGGTTTAGCATCAGTCATACTTCTGGGTGTTGTTGAAGTAAGGGAACTCGCTGTCAAAAACAGTTTTAAATAATTAAGCATTTAAGTAGGTAATAGGTATATCACACATTTGCAAAAAGTTTTCAAGTTAGGAATCTATAACGTTATATATAACGTAGCAGTTTTAGGGTTTTGCACTACTATTGATTTATTACCTACGCTAATTTAAATACGTTTGAAAATAAATGGTCTACAAATTGCCTTATTTCCTATTGCCTCCGAACCCGAACAGCATTTTGTGGCTATCATACTCTCAACAGTAGAAACCGGTTTTATTATATTCCCTTTTTTTCTCATAAAAGGATGTAAACGTGTAATTACTACCTTGATTTGATCCGCAGCACATATATTAGTAAATCCAATCAGGGCCCAAAGCACCTTTTAATACTTCGACTTTTCCCCCCGGCTACTATTAGAGACCGGTCATAATTAATAACTACGGAAATTAAACTTACTAAAATCGCATTGTGCATATCAACTCAATGGATGCAGTGTATGGATGGCGGTATTGGCATGCCATAGACATCCCTTGACCAGACTCGTTGGAGACCAGTCATCTTTTTGCTCTATTGTTAAAATGACCCGGCCGTGTTTAGGCACAGGGTATCTTTAGAGATCGGCCTTTATTAGAAGTTTTACGGCATGTAACTACAAACCTTTTAACGGGATGCATTCGCGAAGAAAACATTTTATAGCCACTACAAAACATTATCAAACAAAAAGACTGGATTCCCTACAGGTTTACTTTTTCCTACTTTACTCACAATAACATAACATAATAGAGGACGCATACCAACACCAATTGTACAAAATATGTTGGACACAACCCGAGAAACTTACGAGAAACTTTCTGTGGACATTTACCTTACTATTGTAAACATAGAATGTTTGCAGCTGTGCTCTTGCCATGCCCTTTCAATCTATACGTGTACATATCCGGGGAGTCGATACGCTCGTTGTCTTCACTTGTTTTCATTGAAACATGAAGACATGTTCCATACCATTTACGGACATAGAAACGTTCTTATTTCCAAAATAAAAAATCTCTACTATACACAATGGAATACGAACCAAATTGTAAACTTTCAAAACGCTGAAATGGTTCATTCATGCATCCACTACTCGATACTCAAACAAAACGTCTAAGCTGTAAGTGTTTACCTAAAGACGCTGCTTACCCTCTAACTGGTGTAGGTGCCTATGTACCTCTTTTTCATACCTTTCTACTACAAGCATATTTTAGGTAACGCTCATCTTTCAGTTATTATTTATATTTTCTAAAGTTTACTTCCACTAGCAGCTCGGGTGCATTTGCTTGAGCTTGTTAGTCAATCCCAAATCTCATGATACAGTTAAACTTCTAACATGGCCTGAAACCGTCCCTGTTCCCAGAGGGGGTCTCAGAGGCTGACACCCCTACCCCTGTAATGTTAATTTTTCGAAATTTAGAGGGGGGTCATACCCCTGTAATGGTTCAAAAAATTGCCAGGGGGTGTCCAATTATTATAGGGATTATAGTTTCAGGTTAAGACTTCTAATTATATATACCCTGCCTCTTTGGTTAGACGGGTCAAATCCTATACTTAAGCATTACGATGACCAAGAAGAAAAGTAAATATTTCAAATGGTAGCAGAGGCTATAATTAGAAGTTTTACGGTAAGTATTTTTGGCAGTAATGATTTACAATTGCTGGGTACTCACCTAAAATGCATTGGTACTGGACTTCGAGGTACTTGACAGTTCCAAGGCAAGGGTCACCAAATGTTTTTGTACTTGCCATGACGCTGCAACTTCGTTGATAATTGCACCTGCATTTGTCAAAAAATACCAGTTAACAAGACATCATGGCACACTACCGTACTACCAGAAATAAAATGTTGTGTCACAAAAGGAATGGATGTCAGAGTAGATTTCAATTAATAGAGAGTATCCACTGAAAGCGTTCCACTTCTGTAGCGTCAGAAATAGCCAATTCAATATATAATTATATATACTAATTAGAGAGTGCCAACATTTTTTAGTGCAGGGACGAGTGTAAGCTCAGCAGTTCACAGCGGATTCTTCCAAACATAGAAATGCAATTATCGTGTGCTCAAAAATTTTGATGCGTCATTATTACTGCCATTAGATTCTGTTTTATTACACGATATATATTAGCACCTCAATAAATCGCAGTATTCAAGTAACAACTGAGTAACGAAAGGAATGAAAAATTTGGTTCCCAAAAACCAACATTATTACAGCTTTTAGAGCTTCATACGTCAGGCCGAATTGGCACATGAATTGGAGAACAATTACCCTCAACAGCCAAAGGGACATAAGTAAAGGGACTTAAAGAGTACTAAATTCGTATACAACAGAAAAAATAGTATATACTTACGTTCCATTGAGGACCAGGATGGATTTTGGACTGCCACAATTCACGCTCCATTCAGTATTTCCATTTTCATTGCAAATTGTGATGGAGAATCGACCATAAATGGCACGGATCAGATGAATTACTTTGCCTGGCTCGCAGTCAAGTCTCAGGATGGTGCCTTCGCAAGCGTACGCTGTTTGCTTCCCTAAAGATGTTACCAGTTACAGTTTTAAATTTCAGCCTCCAATAATAACCCAAATACTTTAAGTATCATATACATAACAGTTTCTCAGCTCCCTGTTCTCATACATCCATGTTGAGTTATACGTACATAATTACCAAAATCCTTTCTTGATTTTGTACCATTTTCAGTCCAACCGAAATGACAACCACCCGAACACTCTTGCTGGCATAGAAGACAGCAAATGAAACTTTTTACTACCCCAGTTTTAAACTACAAGCACAATCTAAGTAGGTACTCGATCAGCGTTCATACAACAGCTGCATCATATTGTTCCGTACTGCGTGGCTTTAACAAATGATGTTATATGTACATGATCAAAGGGTCGTCATTGTGTACGTGTAACGAAGACTTGAACATTAATGATGTGTAAATGCTTCGTTCCTAGTAGTACGCATTAAGCACTAATACTAAGATAAGACGAACATGATTTATTCACCATATTAATTCCTTATTGAGGTCAAACAAGCTGTCTTTCATAGTGAAATTTATCCACACAAAACTTGCAAAACAATATACGAAAAAACAATTTTTAATTTCTAGCAATTTAAAAAATAGATTTAAATAACAGTCCACTAATTAACGTTTTTCTGAATCGTTCAAAAACAAATTTTAGGCATACATATATGTATATATATGTTAATACATTGAGGAGTGTTTCCGGAGACACATAACGAGGGAAGCGATATATAGATCATTTAATATGATAAATGTTCTAAAGATCATGTGCAAGGGGAGTACCACTGGCTTGTGCAGCGCATTGTCCCTGACAATGGCTACGCTCACTCACAGAAGGAAACTGAAATACTCCCAAAATCATCTAGATGACTGACTGTGAGATCACTCATTCCTTCCATTTTCAGCTCAACCAGCAATCTGCGATCCACTATGTATCTCCTCCAGTCCTAACGGCTAGTACATTATCCTTCAAACGGATTCTTAATCGCTTCCATTGTTTCTTCTGAATAAGATATTCCTTGATTCAATTAATTACTACGCATATACAAAAGAGTCTATTTAATCATACCCGTTGGATCATTGTCTACCTAAAGCTGCCGAGCAAGTCTTATGCCAAATATTCTACCAAAAGCCCAAACTTAACCATTGTCTACGGAATCATAAACATTATGGAACCTAAATGAATAACAGTCTCGTTCAAATTTGCGCTTGATTCATTTGCCTGTAGTACACATTTGCACTTGAATTCACAAAATTCCTGCTCCGTAAAGGAGGATTAAGATTTAATGAGACAAAATAAAGACATAATGAAAAGCCATGGCTCCAACATTCGGTTCTGAAAATGTGTTCATATGTATGCCTGTATCTCTGATGATAATACACTTTCACATAATAATATGTAGGTAGTACACTCTACACTCCATGGTCTGACGACTGACGGGATACTAACATTATTCGACAATCAGTGCCTCAATTAAGTTGCAAATGTACAGAACCAATTTAAAAGTAGTGGCATTTATAGCCTTCTGTTTTAAATAATAAATAAGAATTTCCTAGTATCACTCTATTATTTGCAACACTTACAGTGTATTTGATCCCGAAATCACTGCAATATATGCTGCATTTGTGTATATCAATAGGATATTTCTAAATCGTTCCAGAAAAACTATTCGACATAAAACCAGTAACACCAGTTTTACAGTTTACCAAAAAGGCACACAATATCATTGTATATACATACCTATGTACACACATAATTATAACACACGTGGTATTTCGTTAATACACTCAATTAGTTTGAACAAATCGTTTTCTAAGGTAAAAAAACAGCATCTACCTATTTCCTAAAATTATATGATTTCCAAGAGAATATTTAGTTCGACATGATGTCAGCATAATTTGAAGTTTTATAAATGACATAATATATTATGTATTGCAGCTTTACTAACTGGGGATCACGGGATGACGGGATCGAGGTAACAAATGTACGGGTGAGGACCTGAACCTGAGGTGCAGTATAAGTCACAAATCACATGTCCAATTTAAAGTTGTTTAGAGATTTGAAGTACAAATTCAAGAAAAATATCCTCATGATTTAATTTTGAACAATTTTAATGTTTTGCGACATCTATTTGAAGCAGTTTTTACAGTTCAGGGCTTCATTTAATAACACGGCTATACTACAGTTTCAACCTCGGATCTAAAACCCGGCTCCTTAAGCGGTTAAAGCGGTTAGGAGAACCTGCTATGAACTGAAAAATTCTCTATGCGTTGTGATTCGCATGAATTTACTGTTTTAATGGTATTGCCTTTTAACGCAAATACTTGCCATCATAAGATTTTACATAAAATTTTGATTTGAAGGTACTACCAACCTGACTTAGGAAATAAGAAAAGGCAAGATAAGACTGAAGAAAAAATTCAAATTTATGCTATCGTGCTCATGGCTTAATCCGATTCCTCGTACATTCTAGTGGCTATCAATTCTTTAACTCCAAATGTAGGTACCTATGTGTATTTAATTTAAGATCAAACAAAGAGATGTCTTCTGTTTTGACCTTCACTAATTACATCCAAAATATAGACCGCTTTGTTTCATATTCATAGGAGCCACTACAGTCCATGGAGAATTTAATCCACTACCCGATTCTATAAACCACTTATGAATCCAAGTTGGATTACCCGACTCTTGGATCCGGAATTCAATTGTCTTTATCCAACAAACTTAGAATTCAAATCAATAAACCCCTAGAAACACGATGCTATAATCATTATAATACATATTTCGATATTTGTACATAAAATAACGATATTAAGACTTTTGTAAGACGTACACGGATTAATACCGATCCACTGATGCTTGCTTACTTGGAAGCCGTATATTTTTAAAAATACCTAACCATGGAAAACAGTATTAAACGTGCTACAACGTTTTATAAAACGTTGTAAGTTTACCGTACTTCATGCAAAGACGTTCCGTACTTTTGTACAAATGAAGAGTCGGTAAAATCACTCTAGACCTGAAACAACATTAACAGGACGTTGTAATTTTTCCATTTTTTAAAGTACAAGGACTCGACAGCGAGTGGGGCATACCTCAATTCAAATTTTAATAGAGTTATAAAGTTGGAAACCAAACAACGTACCTAATTACATTGTGTATACTACGATATATCGTCATCGTCGTTGAAGAGGACATCCATGTTATACACGCGATTTTTCTTAAGTGTACGAAGGTAACTAATGTATGCATTTTCGTTTGAATAGCAAATCATATTAACTGCGACCGTTCTGAAATTTGGCATTTAAAATGGTTTCCACTTATCGCCAGACGATATCGCGTAATAGCATAGATTGCATTTAGGGAAAATTGTTTATAACAAGGTTTGCCTCTTTAATAAGAACGATGTATTTATGAAAGTACCGTATTTCTTCCAATAACTTCCGGGGGAGTTATTTACAATTTGTCCCTCTAACAGGGGGGAGTTATTAGAGAGGGGGTGTTATTCTTTCCGTGATATTTACCATATGCGTTACACACAAATTAAAACGTGGTTTTCACATTTCCAGTATATTTCCCAACAATTTCTATATGAACACATTACATATAAGCATCACAGTACTTGTAGACGTAAATATAAATGCAGCCATAGAAATATTTCGAATAATATACCCGGGAGAGTTAATAGAGAGGGGGAATTATTTCCATTTTTTACTTTTTAAGGGAGGGAATTATTGGAGAGGGGGGGGGGTTATTGCAAGAAATACGGTAAATAAGGTATATACGCGGTGGCAGGGATTTTTACAATTAGCCAAGTCATATTGGTGACCAACACCACTTACAATTCATCGGGTTTATCCCATTGTATTATTACATATCAAAACCAACTTTTACGATTGAATGCATCAGATTTGAAAATGAAGAGACGGAGAAGAGCAATCGAATTAAGTTGACTTTTGATTATTACACACCTAGTAACAACTTGAAGTTACAAATCTTCCGTAAAGCGTCATAATGAACAAATTGAATCATTTGCCTCAACTGCAACAAATATCATGTGATAATTCACCGATGACCGATAACAATAAATCGTGTTATATATATATGAAATTGGAGTCCCTAATAATCTAAAAAAAAATTAGAACCATATTCTACATATGAGAAGTATTATACATAGGTATGCTTAAGAAAAGAAGTGAATCCATACAAAATTTATTTTGTTCATACTAAAAATATCTTGCATTGCATACTGACGCTGAGCCAGGACTATTTCCGTTAAGCAATACTAAAATTGAAAAAAAGTTTGACTCTACAACGTAAAAAATTATGATCGATAACACGTTAAATAACTGACAGTTTAAACAAAAATGCTCTCGTCTCAAGCTGCAATTTAAGTGAATTACAGAACGTGAAACATATATAGTGGTATTCCACATGAGAAAAAATAGCTTACATTGAACCACATAAAAATTGGAACCTTTAGTAATCATCAGTAAATGGAAAAACTTGCAATTCCATTTGTTGCATCTCTATTCTAAGTGTTTTCTGCAAGCAATGCACTCAAACTCTTCATTATAAAAAATAGCTGGTACGCTAAATGAAAGACAGTGCTAATTATACAATAAATTGCATGTCAGCAGTCATATGTACAAGACGAAGTATCAGAATACACTACACTATTGTATTTCCAAGCACGGCTTCCTGCTTCTAAACTAGCAACAGACATTTTTCCATTCAAATCAAAAGATTTCATTTTTAAATGTAATAGTACAACAATACACTGTAATTTTACCAACACAACAACCCATCATTATTTGTTGGTAGGTGCCTATATACACGTTAACCGACTCTTGCCAAAAGTAACAAAACTATGTCTTTGATGTAGTAGATAGAAGGAATTTTAATTATTCAAGTTTCCCTATGTAGATAGCGTGCCTTGAACCTAGCATATCTGCCTTCTGCAATAAAACAACTCCATAAAACCTTTTCTTCTTCACGCAAGGTAACACGAAGTACAACCAAATGTTAGATGTCCATCAGTCAAGTCATTGGAAATCAGTACAAGTTATTAAGCACTTTACTATTTGAATATTACTAGAAATAAATTTATACAAACCTACAAAATCGTAGATGAAAGAGAATGTAGAGATAAATATACCATCCAAAACGTGCAGTCGAATCACGTAGCATTCAAGGTTTCGCCAGTTGCGATTAATGTAATGGTACCATCGTCGATTTTTTTGTATTTAAAAACGTAATATAATTATTTTAAAAAAGGTAACATTTTCTTTTGCACTTTTGAAGTACAAAAAAGGCGCAACGGAATATTAACAACTGACACTGAAGCAAAGTTGAAAAACTTCATCAAAACAGGAAAAAATGTACTTAATGCCTACAATATAACCCAACCTTTGCTGTGTGCTTTCAAATGACTGAGTTAATTAATTAAATTCCTCTAGTTTTAGGAATTGCAGTATAACATCACATCACATTCATCAAGTTCATCTTCAGTTACTTCTACCCAACATCTAGTGATCACATACATACCAGTAGCAGCGTATTAACTTATCTAACAACCCTCAGTTGTCAGTATTTGCTACTTTCAAGTCTACTGCATAAAGGTTGTTATTCTACTCTGTCCACCTCAACAGTACGAACTTACCTGTGTAAACTGCTTGTAACCACGTTCAACGTTATTTGGCAAACTTTAAAAATATTTCTCTAAAGGATGCACGTAGTTAATATGCAGTACAGTTACAATACGTACGAAACCAATTATAAATTCCCAAACTGCCTTTATTCTCAAGTCTCTCGAAAATTACTGAAAAGCAAGTTGCTGAGAAGCTGTACACATTCTTCGAATCAAAATTGACGTGGTGTTAATAAAAAACATGCACAATAAAAATTTCTAGTCACGATTTACCTTCAGCATATTCAAGAGGGACCAGGAGATTGAACAGCATGAACATGAGAACCAGCATCAAGCCATGAGGAGGAGCACACATCTTAGTCGAGGAACTCCGCTTACACCGATTTCGCACTTCCGGAATAAATAATCATACAAACGTAACTACCAAAGTAGTTCACACACACACACATTACTGATTACATACTTTCCACTGTCGTTCAATGAATAAAGAAGTGCCCGGCTATCACCTCAGCCCTTAGCTGTTAAAACACTCTGTATGTATCGAGTCAGACAGAGTTCGTTGAAAACTCCATCCCTTAGCACTTAAAGTCATGCAATCTATTCTTGAAAGTATTTACACTACACACCATTGTTGTTTGATTTTTCACATCACTACGAAATTTTCTCCATTCTGGTACTGTTCGTTGTGTGAAGAAAGTTTGGCGGATTTTTGTAGAGGCCTTCCCTCTTTTCAAACCGAGGGCGAGACTACAATCCGAATCGTCTTTGAAAAAGGCTGATGGCTCTATATCATACTTATTGTTTATATTTTTGAACACCTCTGGTAGATCACCTCTCTTTCGTCTGTCACTGAGTGATAGGATAGTGACTTGCAGTAGGAACATACCAACAATCAATGACCGATGAAGATCAACTTGGTTCGTTTCTTCGGGAGTGGTTCACATGATTCCAGGATCTCCAGGAGAGATGTCATTTGACATGGGGTGCCGTGAAGACACAGGTCACTGGAATGACCCTGACTGTACTGCTGAAAGCCAGCGAAAAAACAAAGGATTTCGAGGATAAGATGGAGGAATCCCGAAAAGAGAGAGGGATCTCTCGTAGTCTCGTACTCTTTCCTTCACGTTTTGTGCACTTGTTTAGTACGCTTTTGCCTTTGCCAGCCCAGTCACCAGTCAAGCCAGCCAGCATCGTTCGGCAACAGCACTCACTAGCACAGAAGAATACGTTGACTGTAGTCGATCGTCTCTCTGTACTATAGTATTGTGCATGGATAGGCTGTGCAAGTTCAGACGAGAGCTTACTGCCTCTACGGTCTACAGTGTACAGTACCTACCACTAGCTTATTCGTCCAAATGCTCCAAGTCGAATGCATTGACCGCAGGTCCGTTCCTGTTGTGGCAAGGTGGTGGGGGTCTGGGAGTTTTTGGCTTCGGAGAATAACTTGAGAGCGGACGGAATGGCAACGTCGTCGACTGCCAGATGCTCCTGTCTATTTCACCATTATATAATACACTCAACAGCAGCTCCCATACTTCCACAATCTCAACAAACATCAACAGCTTCCTATGCTCTGCCTCTGTCTGCTCAACTCTTTCTCCTCTACCTCTACTCGTCTCCTCCTAGTTCTATAGCCACCAGAATACCAGGGTTTTTATCCCTATAAGACACTCACTCAAGTATTTGATTTCCAATTTCCACTGTTAAAGCAGTGTCTGTGTCTAGAGCTTACTCTACCGCACAGTTTATGCTTATATACCCTGACCCTACAATGCTTTGCTTGCACCAAGTAAAAGTGTACAAGAGTTGCAGGAGTGCTCAGTGCGAGTGCAGTGCACTTCCAATCTGCCGAGTGCAATGCAACGGGAGGGCCATATAGCTGAATCTAAATAAATGCTCAAACTTGCCTTGCTTTACACTAAAAGCTCAAAAACTACACCTACCTGACGTTGCATGCATGCATACTGCTATTACTGTTACTGTTCCTGCCGCTAGTGTTGTTCAAAAATTTGTTTTCAGATTCAGGATGAAGTGTCATCTATTTCACTTGACTGATGTTATCCGCGGTATTACACTGGGCTTACATCGATTAGTCAATTCGTTCTTTTGGTCCAGTGTCTTGTCATATTTTATTACACCGCTTCCTAATACCTTGCCACATGTTTTTAACAATATTAAATAAATTGGTAGCTCATATAAGGACACCGTCTATTAGAAGTAGAAGCTACCTGTAAATGCCATAAACGGCATTATCAAGGATTTTGCGTTCGGATAATAAATATACAGTAATAAACAGTAATAATTTGTTACATTTTTCATGAGTAGGGATTTATGTTACCTGTCAACGGTTAAAATTAGCAGGGAAAAGTCCTTTTAAGAAACCTTGTGTCTGATTTTGAGGCCAAATTCTGAATTGCTCCGAATTTTATGTGAAAATGACAGGTGCAAAAATAAACATCGCAACACTATTTTTAGCTATTTTGATTTTTGCGTACCGAATTAACAAAATGCTTCTATTTCGTGCGTGAGCATCTTGGAATGTTTGCTCGTAATAGTAATTCGATTTTGATGTTGTACATTGGTATTACAATACAGATTGCAGAAACATGTTATTAAAAATCAAAATAATAATAATAATTGTTTAATTGTTTTAACTTTGGTACTGCATTTAACGACAATAATTATTGGACAGCTAGGTATTATATTTGTTTTCTACGATATCGAATAGTTAGCATAAGAAGTGCAAAAATTAATAACTAATTATCATTATAACCTAAAACGTACTACAACAAGTTTATGCTAAGTATACTGAGTCTATTTAGGCTATCCTCGTTGGAGGACAGCGTCAAGTTTATTTTGTTTAATAAAGTTGTCTCTCTCTATGCACAGTTGGACAAGCTTTACAGTTTGAAGCAGAGGTACACACACGCATTTTCGTTCCAGGCAGTACTGTGACAACGTGTATTCAGTTCTAATGCACTGATGGAGGAACTCATGCAACACTTGCCTTTCCACCGCCACAACCAAAGCATTGTACGTAAGTAAGTATAGCTTGTAATTGTATACGTTGGAAAAGAAATATCGTCGTTGAAATCCCTTCTCCCAGACGTCCCGCAGGATTGTCTCACGTTGAGTGCTTCAAGAAGTTCCGAGTGGGTATAGTCTAATCGCAGATCGTACACTCATCCAAAAGCATTGCGGGGCAAGAAACATACGAAGGACGAGGATTATAAGTTTATAGAATCCACTAAATTCCACCCACAACAAAAACATTCTTCTTTCAGCTCACTTCGTTGCGACAGAGGTCCTTCGATCTCGTGAGGTCCTATCTTAACACCCTGGATTTTGTTAAGATGGCATTTGAGTGTATCACAAAGTTTCCACACCTAAAGGCACTGGTTAAAGGTTTTTTTCGAATCGGAATACTCGATTGTTGATTAGTAATTCTAACATCTTTAAAATAAAGCCATTTCGACAGTAAACATATAGCTAGAAAAATATAATTCATACAGTACTTCCATGTTACAAGTATTTTAAGAGCACTTTAAATACCCATACAAAACCAACCGCCTTGGAATAAATATTTTATAATTCTACAAATCCTACGAAATTAATTTGTTGGGTTCTCTCTAATACGCTAATATACAATAGAATAGGGTAATTTGTTTTTACAAATTCTTTCTACTCGTATCCGGCAGGCTTTTATTTCGCCTTAAGTTATGCTAAGCTATAACTACATATAATACATATTTACATCATCCAATCACTGATTTTTAGGCTTTGAATGCTGATGTTGAATGTTGATGAAAATGATGGATTACATCGTCGTATTTAGTATTTAACCTACAATATTAAAAATAAATATTTAGCAGATTAACATTATTTACACTAAGCAAGATCTACTACTAATATATTGGATCTTATTTAAACTTAAACAAAACCTCCGAAGAAACAAATAAACTAACCGCAAAACTTCTTCATATAATGTATGTGAAAGCTGGGAGTAATTATAGGAGTTTCAAAACAAGCGGAACTATTTAATCAGTACAGAAAGATCTTGACAATGAAAATAAGTTTATGATTTTGGTTTGTTTACAATTTTTTATGCTTATTGTACAGAAATAATTATTATTCTTTTTGATGTGATCGATTCCGTTGAGGTTTTAAAAACTGACGTGTGACCTTATGTCTTGTATTCGTTTTGGTTCCTCTCGGTTTGTAAGCATTACTTAATAAGGCAATTCTACAGCTTTTGAAGATGAAGGTACATATCGTCGTTGAAGGTGCAAAAGTTAACATCCTCTCAGAAATCCCATAACGTTACGAAAAAGATGTTAAGTTTTGCACCTTCAACGACGATATAATTATACTGAGTTTGTATAAAA
>JAAXYX010002625.1:0-16775 GCA_036851915.1 Ptenothrix huangshanensis
AATTCATCTCCACTCAACTAAAGTAAACTATAGTAAACTAGCAACTGCTTCCCAGTCAAATTGGTTACTATAGTTAACTCCATTACATTGTAATGGAGGTAGAGCATAATGGTCTACTGTGTCTGTTTGGCAATTGCTATAGTAGCAACAGTGAAATAAATCATAATTTCTTTCTCTCTGTGAGTATTGCACCCAATTTAATAGTGAAAGTGTACTCACACATATATGAGTTGCGACCTTGCGACAAGCACCCGTCTCAACCTACACTGAATCGGGGAAGTTGATGCCTGGTGTCGTTCAATTCTTCTACTCGTGTCATAGACTCCCTTGGACTTCTAACGGGCGCGGTGGAAACTGTTGCTCGCTGTCGAGGCTGCTTTTGCTTCCTTTGAACAGCAACACGTTGTTCCTCACCCCGATCCATTTCGGCAACAGGGTCGGCGGACACTTGACTCTGGGTCTAAGAACATGGGATGAAAATAAATGAAAGTTTCACAATTTCTATATTTCAGTTACAATTACAATCAAAGGTCGCCTATTGCTATTACATACAAAAAAAAAATAAGAAAACCGTCAATGTTTGAGTTGTTTGTCTTTTACATAAACGCGTGGCTCAAATATATCGCATGGAAAAGATCTTGAATAATGAGTACCACTATTAATTATTACCTTGGAAGAGGTGGAGGAAGTCTTTGTCTCCATCTGAGGATCAATTCTTTCGAATTATTCAGAGTCTGTTAAAATCACAATTTAAAATGCCTTTTGAGTAATAAATCGTAATCCAACCCAACTACACCAGAAGACTCTGTCTCTGTCAAATCCCACTCCCGTAATTACACGCAACAGACTACTACTTCAAAATTTACGAACGGCTACGGCACGGCTTTTCTCGCTCATTTGTTGGTTTTGTCTTTCGCGGTTACCTACGTGTAGCTGCCCGTTCATACAAAGCAACCATCAACCATTATGAGAAAAACGTTATTACGTAAGTAAACTAAGCCATAAGTAATTATGTCACATTTTAAATTATGGAGCCCTTAAATCGCATTCATCGATCGATAATTCAGAAAAGAATATTTCTTCGTCTCACGATCTCACATCAAGGTTCAACAGTCGAATTATTTCTTACCTTGCCATAAATTATCTTATAATTATGGCGACCGAAAATCTTAAAAAGCATGAAAGGAACCGCACCTGACATATCTACCAGTGACTACTAAAAGCAAAATTTTAGTTTGAAAATTAGTTTCCGAAAAAGCATAATGAATGAGCGAAAAGAAGCATAGTATCGGTATCGCCTTAACCAATTACCTGGTGAATGATGAATATGAACGATGATTACGTAGTTGATTAGATATCAAATTCTTCCTCTCAACCGTGGTGTTAAATTGACTTCACTAAATGATGAAACATTTATTTGTAAAATAAACTATTCTGACTATTATTCTGAAGTCCAGTCAATGCATTCGCACTGTTATAGGAGGCAAATACACAACACCAGTAATAAATTGAAAATAAAATTTATTTCTTTTGAATCATTCTAACCAGAAATTACGATCCAATTTAGCTCACAATAATTTACCCGCTGATATTCTACTATTTATATGTATTCCAATTCAAATATTATGCACTAATTATTCTATTCTATTTATGTAGAAGTTATTGAACATTCTTAACTTTAGTATCCGAATTTTATGCAGCAAGTAAACACTCATTGGGAACACTGCAATCTGAATTTATGTACTTGGGTTATCAACATCCAGTCATTGCAATCCACACTAAAATTAACACCTCGGTAGTCAGCAACAGGCTAGGTAAGTAACAACGCCGTGCTGAACTACTGTGTGCGCAATATCTATGATGGTAATGAAAAATCATTTCTTGCACCAATGACATAATTGCTATAATTTCGAAATAATTACAGGCCAGGTTTATAGTTGTAAGACTACTTTGTAGTATAATCGGTCCATAGAATTATCAATATTAATTCACTCGAAAATATTAGCACAGTAGCACCGCAAATTAGTTATGATTTCTACTTATTAACGCTTGTACCCACTCAATCAAAAGGTATGATTACAATTAGCTCAAAACGGCAACCATCATTAATGATGTACTGTATTTTATAACGTAATGCCAGCATTTCTGTAAATACTTTATAATATTTGTAGTACACTACCTAATCTGATTCTGCAATATTCAACTACAATTTCTATCAATGAAATTATCTGTAGCAGGGATTAGAAAATGGAAGAAACACTTACGAAATTTGAATATATCAGCTTACCACAACTAATAGTAACAATAATTACATATAAAGAATCCTACATCTGTTTATATAAACTGTGACACTGACAGTCCCTCACCATAATTTGATTGGGGATAATATGTAAGCATAAATTAATACAACATACACGTATTCCTTCTACTAATTGCTCATAGTAGACCACGTAATAAGGTAATAAACGTAGGCAAGAGTAATAACCTTCATATTAAAATTGTGATGGGGATCAATTCGCCATACCCTACACTGAAGAACTAGCTAAGATACTCGATCAATTTCCAAATTAATATGTAAAAATACAAATAGGATTTATGTAACAGTAACGTAATTCTAATTAGTTACTAAATGGATGATACATTTTACTGGAATTAATAGTAAAGTAATACTATCTTTTAGACTACAGCCAAATCAAAACAAGCCAGGCTAAGCCGGGTACAGTGGTGATCAGCATCAAATCAGTAACCAGTACGAAATAATTAAACTTAACTGGTAATGAATGAAAAGGCGAAATCTAAAGAAAATATAAAATCATACAGAAAAATTCACAAATATACAAACTGACAAAACCGATGCGATGCGAAATAAAATCACTCGTTATTAGCAATTGCGTTTCTTGGAACTTGTGATTGGATTATATGAACTAAAGAGGAAACGGCAAGTAGATTACAGCTAACATTACATTTGTTTACTAATAAATACATCTATAACTATCACTATTAGTTAATTAGTTTTTGAAACTTTCAAAATATGATCTTCATTTTTATAACCTATGATGCACTCACTCACTCTTCGTCTCTTGCTTATTATTTTTCACAACCAGTAAGCTGTTGTTGTTCTCTTCAGTTTTCTAGGCACTGTCACAGTCACTGTTGTGTTGCATACCTTCAAATGCAGGTTAATACATTTAATTTTAACAATAATTAACAGTTTTGATGTTAGTCTTTCGTATTAGTAAATCCGCATGATAATATTCCAGCCTTTCTACAAAACTGATTTGATTTCAAAATTCAAATAGCTTTTGTATTTAAAATGTAGCTCTAATGTAATAGGTATGGTATGTATAATAACATAACAATTTTTTAGTTTTAATTCAGAGCTAACTTACTTCATGTAGCTTAAATGGAAATCAAAATTTAATTACAAACTGTAATTACCTACAATAATATTTTGCAAATTACATTTAGAAAGTACCAGCAGTACCAGTACCAGTACTTTGGGTGATATTTTATATAATGACGGGTATTAACCATCAATGATCTACATTCTTTATACTTGCAAACATTATAGTTGATTAGTATGAATACAAAATTATCCAAAATTTAAAAATCAACCTTGGTTACAATTGTAATTTCGGGCTTGGTAGTGGACTTGACCTGAGGTCAGGGGTACGAATAGGTGTTGACGATGAACTTGGCCTAGGAGAACTACTACTACCTGGTCCTGGAGCTGAAAAAATGACAATCACATAGAAATGATTACAACCGATATTAATGTACCATTTTAAATCCTTATGTTTACATTGAAATACACATGCTTATTTTTAGATTGCACTGCGATTAAAAATGACATACGTGTGAAAAGCGCATAGGATGGGGAAGGCGGTTGAATAGGTGAGCGGCGAGAGGGTGAGCCACCACCAGAACTGCTGGAGTTGGCAGCAGCGGCAGCAATGGCAGCAGCAGTTGAATTCAACATGGAATTTCCAACGAGAGCACCCAATCTATGATTCTGACTTTTCGAAGCCTGTCTAAAGAACAATTGCTCCTGAACTACTCGGCGCGCATTCGCCTCCCGTCTCAAATCGATTTCTAGCATCAAAATACGATTTTCCAGTTCTGTCAGTTGCTCCGCTGTTAACGTCAGCAAAGCACCCCCGCTTCCTGTTCCCGTTCCACTTGTCACGTTCAGCTGTTGTTGTAGTTGTGAAGTCTGAGTGGCCGCTGCCAACTGGTACTCCAACAAAGCCTTTTCTTCCAGGAGCTGCCAAAATTCAATAAATGGATATAGGTAATTACATTAATATCAATGCTTTTAACCATTGACGACCAGAAAAATTTGAAAAGGTCATAAACTATTACTATGACGGTACGAAAGAATTACCTTCAAAAGATCGGACGTTGACTGCTCGCATTTACTACTATCTTTTTCATCGAGTATTAAAATCAAGCGATTGACTTCCTCCTGTAAAATCTTAGATTTTAAATTATCCCGCTCGGATGAATTAAGTCTTCGGTTCAAGTCATCAATAATTTCTTGATACGTGAGCACCTCCATGTCCAGCATTTGTGCATGGGAGCGTGTTTTTTGCAAATCATCGTAATAACGACTTTCATTGGTTTCCAGTTCGGAAATTTTATTCTGGAGCAATTCAATCTTCCGTTCTAGGATCTCCCTCTCTATGATTTCTTCCTGGATAAGTTGTTGATTTTGCTGCTGTTGCTGATTCTGTAATTGTTCTCGCTGCAATTCTTCGTGTTGGTGAGGTTCTAAAAGCTGTCTGTCGGAAACCTCGGATTTTGCTGGACCAAACGCCTCCAGGTTGATATCTCCTAAGGGATTATTAGTAGCATGTGTCTGAAGTTGTTGCTGCTGTTGCTGATGTTGTAGCTGAGCCTGACCGGCTTGAGCTTGAACTGCTTGCATCGAATAAACGGCGTTTTCTAATTGACCTTGTAGATTCGCAACCACTTGCCTCTGGTGGCTAATCTCCTGCTGAAGGGTTCCGATTTCTTGGGATAAAGCAGCATTTTGAATTCTAAGGAAGCTTAATTCTTGAGCGGTAGCAGCCACGTCATACGCGTTTCCAGCTGCAGCACTATTACTGTTGTCCTCAACTAAGTTGGAGGCGAAATCACCCGAGGGAGGAGCAAGTGGGACTCCCTCAAAATTGTGACCCTCAGGGGCAGACTCCGCAGTATTGCTTTCCAGTTCTTCCAACTTCCATTTCAGGCCCATGATCTCCTGCTGCAAATTCCGTTTCTCGATCGTCAACTCCTCCAATCGTCGATCCTGATGCTCCTTTGCTTCCATTAGCTTCTCATTAGCCCGTTCAAACACCTCCATCTGATTCTGCAGTCGTGTGCGATCCCCCTGGATTTCAGCAATGAGCTTTAACTTCTCTTCAAGTACGGCGTCCTTCTTGGTCAGCTGATCTTGGAACTCACTCTCAAAGGCCGATTCCAAACTGAATTCTGACTTAGTCTTTAGAGCATTATATGTCTTTTGAAGCTCCTCATACTTGTTCGTAGTTTGTCTTAATTTTTGGAGGACTCTACCGGATTTTATTTTGAGTTCCCGGAGTTCGTTACTAAGTGCGGATATCTGGTCATCCTTCTGCTTAACCAGCACACTAGAGTCACTGTCAGCATGAACTCGTTCCGATTCAGGAGCTTCCAGTTCTTTGTCTGTAGTGACGTACGCCGTAGCTCTCACCACTGGTTCTTCAAGAGGAGAAGGTCTATCACCTTGACCTTGACCTTGGCGATGCCCAGGACCAGAACTTGGACCGCTAATAGCTTCCATATTTAGGAATTGTTCGAGCTTCTTCGTCCGTTCATTCTTCAGCATATTTAATTCTCTGGTAACCACCTGGACTTCGTCACGCAAGCGACTGTTTTCATGAGACACAACTTCTAATTCCATTTTTAACTCCGCCAGTTCTGCAAGTTGACCTTTCAGTTCTTCTACAGTAATGCTGAGTTCCGTAATCTGAACTTCCTGTTCGTAGTTCTCTTGCTGTTGTGCCTCAAGTTTGGCCTGAAGGTCAATTTCAGGTTGAGCAGCACCCGGAGGCGGTTGTGGTTGCGACTCTTCCTCGTGAATAGGCACCGAAGTCAAGTTGTCGAAGAAACTCTGGGGATTCTGGAATACATTCTGCTGCTGTTGGAAACTTGATTGGGCAAAGAGTTGCTCCTGAACGGGCAACGCTTGTGATGGGGAGAAATTGCTTGCGCTTGCATTTTCTAATCTCCTGGACAATTCCAGCATCTCTTGATTCAATAGGTTCACTTGTCCCTGAAGCCCTTTCACAGTCAATCTGAGCTGCTCATTTTCTTGGGTCACCGCCCCGATTTTCTCGAATAAACTCTCCTCCTCCTCGTTATGTTTTTCGATAGTAGCAAATATCTCTGCTTGATGCTTCTCTTTCAGATTTCTCACACTCTCCTCCAACTTGACAAAAGCTTCATTTTTATCAAAAAGTGTCTGTTCCAGTGCTTCAACAGCCTTCGTCTTACTGTCCAATTCACTCCTCACCTGATTGTAATAGTCATCGTAATCAGCCATTATCTTCTTAATCTCGTCGTCCTTCTCGTTGACACAATGGGTGAGTTCCTGGACTTGAATTTTCATTGACTCCTCCTTCTCCTGGACGTCCTTTAGCACAACTTGTTCCACATGGTTGAGGGCTTCGCTCAACTTGTTCATTTCTTCCCGACTAAAGTCCAACTCATCTTGTTTCAACTTGAGTTCCCCGTTCAACCGGGCCATTTCCTCCTCGAGTGCACTCAATGCATTTTGACCCCTAAGAATCTCCTCATCTTTAGCCTGGAGTAATTGCGAAACCTCCCTATTCTTATCATCCATTGATTTTTGAATATTCTCCAGCACATTCTGGTCCTGATTATTCTTGGTTTCATTGTTCTGCAATTCAGCACGAAGATTAAAAATTTCCTCGCTCATTTCGACGATCTTTTGATGCCCGTTATCAAACTCTTCATTGAGCTTGGAATTCCTTTGATTTAACGCTGTGATTTCGTTCTGCTTCTCTAAACAGTAGTTTTCAAATTCCACCTCCTTCGAGGCCAGAATAACTTGTAGGTCGTTCAGAGATTTGGTTAATTTGTCCACTTGGCCGGATTTCACTGAGAGGGACATGATTTGTTCGTTAGTAAATTCCAGTTCTTCTTCCTTTTCAGACAGTTGCGATTTCAGTTGAAGCAGTTCAGACTGAAGGGAACTTTCGTGAAGGGTACTTTGAGAATGAGCGGCTTCTAATGATTGGTTAAGTTCCTCCACTTTAGCTTTCGACTCTTCGATCTGACCATAAGCTAACTCAAGTTCTTCTTCCTTCTCCAGGAGATGCGACTTTAATAACGTAATCTCATCCTGAAGTGGCTCGAGAGTCGAAACTCGTTCTTGAAGACTTCCAATATGTTGATGCAGACTCACCATAGAGGTCTGCAATTCATGCGACTGCTCTTTGTACAAACTCATCTCACTCTCTTTCGACTCTAATTGTGTTTTGTAGTTCAAAACCTCATTATGAAGAGCCTCCAACTGAGTTTTACTTCCCAACTTCTCATTGTTCAAAGTGTCGACTTGATGATTTAAAGAAGTCAGTTCATTCTGCAATGCTTCGAGCTGATTCTGATTTAGACTTGCATCATTTTCGTTTTGAGAAGTTTCTAACTGTTGCTTCAGCAGAACCAACTCCGCTTCCAGTTCTTCCTTCTGACTAACCACGATCTTCAGTTCACTCGTTTTCCCATCTGCAGTCTGCGTGGTTTCTTCCAACTTCTCTGTGAGCTCCGATACAATAGTTTTGAGCTCGTCAATCTGCACATTTGAAACTTCGATACTTCGACTCAGCTCTGCCTTAGCTTCTGATAGATCTATAAATTGCAGCGTTTTTTCTGCTATCGTTTTCTCAGAATCGGCTAACGACTTGACGGCTTGATCCAAATTCAAGGTCAGCTTCACCAACTCTAATTTTGCGGCTTCGCACTCTTCCGCTTTGATGAGACCTTCTTTAGATTTGAGGTCGAAGGCTTGGTGTAATTCTGCAAGTTCACTGGTAAGACGCATAATCTCGGTGTTCTTCTCCTGTGTCTGTTCGTGGAAGTCGGAGAGCTCTGTCGACTGCGCATCAACTGTTTGCTTCAGATGACCTATTTCGGATTTAAGAGTCTCGACGGGATCGACGTTTACAGTAGCTACAGATGAAGGTAGTACTTCGGGGATACTGACACTGGCACTGGCAACTTTTGCAGTTTCTAAGTCGATGACAGCAGGAGATGGAGTTTGGTCATGCTCGTGATTACCGGTATCGTTGTCGTTCTCGTTTTCGTCGTCGTTTCCCCAATCACCCCAACCAGAATTAGAAGCTTCCACTTGGTCCTGATCTTCCTGACAAAAACTGACAGCAACCTGAGTGACCTGGCTTTGGGCTCGCTGAATAAACTGTTCTTCAACAACCGGTACCTGAACCGGTTCCGAAACCGGAACAGATTGTTGTTGTTCTTCAATGACAACAGCTTGGATTTCTTGTTCTACTTTGTCTTGAACTTCTTGCTGCCTGAGAAGAGCGGTTGCTAGTTCTTCTTCCAGCCTGTTCACCTGACCCGTTTGTTCCTCAAGGAGCTGATTCAGACGAGAAATCTCCTCATTAAGACCATCAACGACTGCTTGATGGGCTTTCACCATCTCGTTGTGCTCTTCATTTTTCTTATTGATGGCTCGATCGAAGTCTTGGACGGCACTTGAAAAGTCTTCCCGATTAAACTCAATTTGCTCCTCGAGGGACTTAATGGTTTCGTTGTTCTGTTGGATCGTGAACTCGAGGATTGCGATTTCTTGGGTCAGTTGCTCAACTTGGGTATCACTTAATTGTTTGGCAGCAGCGAGTGCAGCCAGTTCGGTGGACTGTTGTAAGATTTTGCTGTCAGCTTCTGAGAGACTCTTCGTGAGTTGCTCCATGGCACTTGTTTCTTGTGGGGACAGAAGAGGAAGGGGTGGATTGGCTTCGAGGAGTTGGTGCTGAACGGAAAGCTGATTTAACTGCTCTGCACTGGACGATAGTTGAGCTTCGAGGTTGCTCACTGTAGTCACCATTACATCGTGGGTTGCTAGAGACAAAGTGAGCATTTTGATTAAACTAAAAATATTGAAGTGAGGTCATAATGGACTTCTGCATAGTAACTTATAGGTTTATTTGGGTAACTGACAGATAAGAGAGAGAGAGAGAACAGGAGAGATAATTAGAATTACAATCACAATTGGAAAGAGAAAGTGGGGTCAGGCATACCACAACCTAATTGCTGACTTGCTGAACGAAATTTTTCACGACTATTCAAAATTCAATAGTATATAACTTTCAGCCAATTTGTGGAAATGTTTGACGCATGTTTTTGCAAGTAAGGAGAAACTAATCAAAAGTGGTTTAACTTTTAACTTACGATTACATTAACGTCGCTGTGTGAGAAGAACTAGTCTGCAAAAAACGAAAACTTTCTTGCTAAAATCCCACTATCATTAAATTGGAATAGCTATACAATAACTAAGCTACTAAAAATACAAACAGCTTCAAAATATTAGATTCTAAAATGATCATTTTCTGAAGTGGCTTCTGAAACCTGAATTGTGTGTGTGCCTGCAAAAATATCTCATAAAATAAAAGCCTACAAAACGAATAAAGGTAAAATACGCAAACTATTCAACATTTTTGATAAGTTCTAAGGTCAAACAAACAAATTGGCAGTGTACATACAACAAAAATTTAATAATAAACCACTGAGTGAAAGCTAACATAACATATTCTTTGATAAACCTATTTGGTCCAGTTTTACTACGAGTACGAGGCACAAGGATTCGGAAGTTAGGTAAGGAAAGCACAGCTACAAAATATATATATGTACTTGCCTACAATACAGGAGGGTAATGCTTTATAACAATAATTGATAGAGAAGATGAAGGAAGAATACAAAATGACAAACGGTACGAAATATGAAGCATAATTCATAATACTCACCAACGCCTGGCAAATAGCATCGTTGCATGAATTCAATTATATGAGCATGTAAGTTATAATTGTTTGATTACGCTATAGCATTATCAATCATCAGTTTCAATCGCAATTCTAATTTCAACCTTATGTGAAAATTATATCGAAGACCGAGCTTTAACTCAGAACTCTTAATATTATACCCACCAACTCGTGTTTTCGGACTCATCTCAAAATATACACAAAATTATGTACATACATACTACACACATATAGTTAAATTATTAAATTCTAAATTAACTATACTGAAGATAACAAGTAGAACTAAATTGGAAAATAGAAACAATTGATAGCTAAATGATAAAACAACTAAAGATACTTTCTATAAATAAAAGAGAAAATGAAAGAGAAAAAATAAAATGAAAACGAGTCCAGGTTAAAGCAGTAGAATTGAACAGAATTTCATAAATACCTTGAAGCTCTTCGAAATCTACAACACGAAGAAGTAAATTGCCCTTTTCTTCCTCGAGCTCTGCTAACTTATTCTGTAGCTCTGTAATCTTTTCCTGAAATTACACACATAAATAGCCCGGATTTATCACTAAAATTCCTTTTTTAACCCAAAGATTAAGTAAGAATATTGTAAAAGTTTGATTTCAAAATTACCATATGATGTTGGTTATCGACTGAACTCGACTGTTGTTGCTGGTCATCCTTCTCTTTTTCAGTGACATCGCGCTCCTTCTCCTTCTTCTCCTCCCGCAAAGCCTTGAGCTTGGACTGAAACTGTATCTTGAGCTTCCTAACATTTAACTGTGATTTCTCTAGTGATTCCGTCAATTCCTGGATCTGTTTCATTAATTCGGCTTCCCTTTCACGAGATAGTGAGGACCCAGAACCAGAACCAGGATCCTTTTCTTTAGGAACTGTCGGCTCATCGGTCTCCGACCCTGACCCAGCAGCCTGCTGAATTTGTAGTTGGATATTAGCTTGTTTCTCAGATTGGAAGATTTCCCATTCTTTGGCCAACGCATCTTGATCATTTTTAAGAGCTTCTCTTTCACTAGCAAATTGGTCCTTCTCATCGGCAAGTCGTAACCGTTCTTGTCTGTGAGTATTGAGAATGAAAAAAAATTCTTGCTTATCCTCAATGAGTCTATTTGAAATTTCATTGTGTGTCTTAATATCATGCCTCAGATTCAATTGCTCCACTTCAAAAGCCTCTCGGGATGCATTCTGTTCTTTTTGTATGATATGAAGTCGTGATTCGAAGTCATCGAGGCGTTGGCGCTCAGCATTCAATAGTTCTTTCTCCTGCTTCAACGCTTCAAGGTCAAGGTCAAGGTTCAATCTCTCACGATCCAGCGCCTCTTGGTCCGACGCAAGTTTCTCTTTCGCTTGGTTCAGATCTACACATCAAAATGGGAGAGAGAAACAAAAACCAAATACTGTAGAACGGCGGGAGGCGAAATAATTTTGAAAATAAAGGCTAACCTTGATGTTCATCGAAATCTACAAGACGAAGAAGTAAATTGCCTTTCTCTTCTTCAAGCTCCGTCACTTTATTCTCTAGTTCCGTTATTTTCGTTTCCAGTTCAGCTACCCGTTCCTGCAAAGACGTACTTGCTGTATTAGTCATTGTTAATTATTTCTTATTACGATTATGACAACTAAATGACATACACACCCTGAATATGTTATGCAATTGATATAAGTAAGTAATGTAATTCGAATTATTGTTCTTCTCATGATTCGTTTGCGCTATAAACGAACTAAATTCATCAATTTTGAAATAACACTATCATGCCCAAAACAAAATTTTTTCCTAAAGTTACGATGTCTACATACGTGAACCCAAAGCCTTCGCAATTTTATGAAACAGCTTTGTTAAATCATATACAAGTAGGTACCTGCAATAACTTTTAATAGAATAACGGTAAAGTTTCAAATTTTTTAATTTTGCTTCCAATATTTGTTAGTGACTAATTTAAAAAATAATTTTGTTTAGAAAATCTGCGTAATACTAAATTTAAATCTATAGAGTAATGGGCGGGACTTTTATTTAATATGCCTCTAAAATCTTGCTGTCTGTATTCATGAAAGCTACGTAAAAGCCAAGTTATTGGTAAAATATGTGAAGAAATTTAATATTCTATAATTTATTGCAAAAGCACATTGAAAATTTAAATGCAAAGCTTACAAATTATAATAAATTATAATGTAAGATACCCGGACCAACTAAGAATTCGTTATTACTCATTGCAACTTTATTAGAAAGCCAGAAATTATGATTTAAGTTTCATATCGCTAAGCTACTATCTGAGGATATAACGAGCAACGAACAGAAGAAGAAACTAATTACGTATATTGCCAATATTCTAAGAATAAATTAAATAATTGAAGTAAAATGTAGTTAAGATCAAAGCACCTAATTTAATTACCTGATTATCATTAGTTTTTTTCTCTTCCTTCAATGCCTTTAACTTGGTTTGGAATTGCAGCTTCAGTTTCTTAATATTCATCTGGTATTTCTCCACAGTCTGCTTTAGTTCTTCTATAGTTTTGATTTTATCAGCAAGGTTAGCCGCCTGTTCTTCCTTTTGGGCTTCAAACTGTTCCCGTTCACAAAGCAGATTCTCCTTTTCAACGCCAACTAATTCGAGCTGTTTGTAAAATGCTTGTTTCTCTTCATCAAACTTCTCACGTGTTTCGTCAAATTGGGATTTTTCATTATGATAGTCTTCGAGCTCTTTGGATAAGTGCTCCTTTTCCGTGATCAGTTGCTGAGAGTCTTCGAGAAGAATTTCCTTCTCGCGGCTCAACAAATCTTGAGCAAGTTGCAGCTTCTCTTTCTCTTGAGCCATTTCTTGTTGCTCCAATACAAACTTTTCCAGCCCTTCATCTCTCGACTGGTTCTCTTTTAGAAGATTCTCTTTCTCTTGACGAAGGGCAGTATTTTCGGTCTGCAGGAGTACAAGTTGCTCCTGCAGTTCCGCCATTTGGGTGGTGAGTTGAAAACGGACTGATTCTAACGAGTTGAATCTAAAACATAATCGGTTACATAAATCAACCATTCAATTAAGCCAACCATTACTTTGAAAGTAGATTTCAGGCTGAATGTGATTTCTGCCTTTTAGTTAATCATGAAAAGAGATTGGATTACTTCTCATTTTGTTTTTGAAGATCACTATTAAATCGGTCTTTGTCTTCCTTCCACTGATCTTGAACTTTGCCTAAATTCCGTTCCATGTCAAACAGTAAACGCTGTGACTTCTCTAACTCTTCTTTTTTCAAAAGTAATTCAGCCTCAAATTTTTTCTGGACGACACTTACTGCTTCGTTCTTCGACATTAGAAGTTGTTCCCGTTGATTTAGGTTATCCTTTTAAGTAATAGAAGACAGTATTTTATAAAATATTTACAACACTAATGTAGGACAAAGCAATAACCATAAGTCGATAATACAGTGATGAAACTTAAAAAATTACTTCTAGATCAACAATCTGACGTCCTTGCTCCATCAGTTTCGTTTCTAAATCGATAATTTTATGATCTCGATCTTTAACTTGCTGGTAAAGCTCTAGGAACTTTGGATTGGCTTCCTATAATCAATAGAAATAATCCATGAGCTATAACCAAAATACTGACGGACGTAATGATATGTAGAAAAAACGAAACAGTATTACACACAAAACAGTTAAAAACAAATGAAACTAGAACGGTAAAAAATTATACAACTCACAATCTTTGACACCATACTACGACTACTCTGGTCTCGCTCCGAGCGAAAACTTTCCAGCAAAGTCTCAACATCCGTAACAACAAGTGGCTGAACACTTGCTTCATGATTGAAATGCCTGTAGAATTTAAAATCGAGTCGTCAAGTGAAATGTAGGTATGTGTATAAAATAGTTGAAAATATCTAGGCAAGTCAAATTCCAATAGTTGCGTTAAATACTAAATGGAGTTTTTATATTAATTCTTTTAGAAAGTTGCTGGAATGAATAATGCTTAAGGCTTAAAGTCTTATTTAAGTAATTGCTTCATGTTAATCTTGATCTTTTAGTTTTTAAGGTTCTTTACTTGGCTTGATCCTCTTCTAGTTTCTTCTTAAGTCTTAAAAATTTGTCCCTTCCACCAAGTGCCGAAATTTCTGCTGGTGGACTTCCTATCGGGGATGTGATTTCGTCCCCTTCATCATCCGAAATTATCTCATGCAGGTGAGACAATTTCACATGCACCTACATTGTGGTAATAGTTTAATATCCAATAATATAGTATGCTAACACTGGCGTCAACACCAACATCAAATTTTGAAGTGGGTACAGACAGACGTACCACTACTAACTCTAGGGATGTTTTTAGCATTTCGCATTAAGTACTCACTAATTCTTTGATTTCCTTGGGAGGGGACTTCTTATTTCTATCCGTAAAATCATCTTCGGAATCCGATGACTGAATCGACTGCAACTGATCACGATCCCGAAAATCTTCATCAGCTGGACTGAACATCTGTAATACTTCTGCTTTTTACAGCCACAGTGGAAGTCTCGACGGGAAAATAAAACAAAACCTTAAACAAAGGAGAAAACAAATGGATAGTTTTAAACCTTCGAAGTTAACTGCGTAGCCCTTCGAAAACAAAAAAATTGTAGAAGGACATCCACACAAACAGCTCTATTTGGCAAACAGAAAACGCAAGTTGTAAGTCATATGAGTAGTTGTGCTTGCTAACACTTGTATTTGGAGTTAATACAACCAACAACTTGTGCATAACTAGCGTACAACTAACGCTAAATAACGAATGCAAAAATGACGACTGATAATGCAAACGGAACTCCACAAGGGACTTTCTACTTTTTGTTGACACACAGCAACAAATGTTGAATGCATTAGACGTCAAGTATTAGTTAGCTGTTTGTTAGTGTTGGTAGTGTACCGAGACCGACATACAATAGTGTAATGTAATGATAATGAGTAATGAGAAGGACAGATGAGTGAGATGAGTACACAAAATATGGGAAAACTGTACGGTTAAAAATCAAAAAAATCACCTTAACTAACTCCGAATGTCCGAATCGGTCAATGGACACAAACCGCTTAGTAAATGGATGACTGCAGAAAAATTAAGGGCTTTTTTCCATTACTTATTGGCATTTTATTTCCGTGTCCTGAAACCAAAATTGGGTGATAATACGCACACGCACGTATACGATTGTAATTGTAATTGGAGAACTGAGCAGATTGAAAGTTTCATGAATTTGTCTGCTCCGCGCCGTTCCACGTATGCACTACATGTCAAAGCTACTCTATGGTACATAATTGCACTTTGGCTTGTTGGATAATAGACCTTTAATTTCTACGTCAAAATAATCACGAACCACTGCCGATAGTTCCGATAAAGTCTATGAGCAAGATAGTTAGGTAGGTAAGTAACCTTTGTGAAATCTCTGAAATCATAGCTAATTTTACTGCAGGAAGGGCAATGAATGTAATTATATAGTAAACAGATTTTGTCATTTACAGAAATCGCTTTAGAGTAGAACATGAGAGACTCACGTTGTCCGTTCAGGAATCAGGATCAGTAAATCAGTACACGCTAAAAACAGACGGAGATTATTAATTATGTAACAGATTCTCCGGTTAAATGTTGTGTAATAGACTTTTCTGTACAAATCAATATAGATCACTATTGCTTTTCCATTTTAATAGGTTACCGGTAGAAAAATAACGTACCGGATTTCGGTTGACCATAATTTGAAATTTTACCGAGTTTCTTGTTACGATTAACAGAAACCACTATGTATTACTTTTTTTTTACCTCCATCCCTATTACTCTTTTTTTTACCGTGTATGTATTCAGAATTACATAAATACGGAACGAAAACAAAAAGTTAACTGAAAACTGAACCGATTCAGCAATGAATTACTATTGTATTACCATTAATCAAGTTTACATGCATATTAATTTGCATGTAATCCAACAACCAAGTTAATTCAAAATATCTAGATAAGTGTGTTTAGCCCGATGACCATTCAAACAAAGTATAACTCTAATAACTTAATACATAATGGATAAAGGCTATATCCCACAAAACTGAGAGAATTATAGCGCCACATATTATATCCATGGTAGCTGCGAATGACAGTGAAATTGAGTGAAAGTGAAATAAAATAAATAAACGATTCGAGCGTTCGAGGTCTGTGAAGGTATCCGGAATATTGGCCGCCGCCTCAAAAAACATATTGGCCGCCGGAAATAATGGCAACCGCACAAATTGGCCGCCGAGCATATTAGTCGCCGGACATAATGGCCGCCGAACAAATTGACCGTCAAAAAAATTTGCTATCAGACAGGCCGTTTGTATATAATATCAGCGTAAAATAAACAGATTTATTTGACGGCCAATTTGTTCGGCGGCCAATATGTCCAGCGGCTAATTTGCTCGGCGACCATTATGTGCGGCGGCCAACATGTTTTTGGAGGCGGCGGCCAATATTCCGCGATTCGTCCGTGAAGACATAATTATCATTTAAAATACTGTTGCTGGAATAGAAAGCATAAAGTTGAGTGTTATTAACCTCTACGGCACGGACATTTCGAATCCATGCCGATCCTTAAAATGTTGCAGGACCTTCAAGGATAATACAAATACAAATGACTGAATCAATCTGGATTCAAGGTATATAGGTAACCATACATAGGGTAAAGGTGGGTAATTGTGAACGGCGGGTAATTGTGAACACTTCAAAATACAATTAGTAAGAGTTA
>JAAXYX010002626.1:0-16773 GCA_036851915.1 Ptenothrix huangshanensis
CATAGGGTTAATGGTCAGATCAACATGAAAATCCTTACTTAATGGAATAAATCTCAAAAATGGAAGAATATTTTGTATCTACTTAATTGAGCCAATGCACGAAAATAGCTTAATTAAGTTTAGAAAATTGGGAACAAGATACACGACCTGATACATGACATCTTTACTTCTAAGGCAAGGCTCCCTGCCGATTAACTTTGATTTCTTAATGACAGATTTAGTTTTGGGATGAAAACTTGTGGGAATTATTTAGTAACCAATTTATCCGGAGAAGACTGCAAATAATGTAAGACCAACGCCAGACCAACTGTATTTTGATGATTACTATTATTTGAGACTTACTACCCCCATCAAATCTGTTCATTAAAATTACATGCCAGAAAAAGTGGTTTCATTGGAGGAGCCACTTCATAGTAGTATGTGCGCATTTTTTCAGACTGAAGTTGAATTCAATTCCTAGGTTATGTGTAATTAGTTGATGGCGGCATGGTTCTAAAACTTCAGAAACAAATAGACTTATCGAGAACTGAGATACAAATTAAAGTGCGTACCATCAACCTTTTTTGATCTAATAGAGTCAAGCTTAAATAGATTGTTTCTTTACAACAGTTAGCCTAAGGTGCTGGAGCCTCACTTAAGAAGGTACAAATGAGGATCGTTCCAAACTCTAGCATTACGAGTTCGATTAGGAGGCAAGGTTGTTAAAGTTTGTCAGGTCAGTTACACCGTGAAGTGGACACGTTGTGTGGATGCTTTGGCCGGGCTCTGGTTTGGCTAAAACAGTTACTCAGACATACGAATCTATTTCACTGAGCCTATCTAACAAAAACACATGGACGTGTGCAAGTTAGTGAGTGACCATGCAGGGAAATGATGAAAATATGGGCTAGCAAGTTCGCTAGAGAAAACAACTTTTTCGATTTCGTAGTACCTTCTAACCCATTATACTAATTTAGAGTTCCAGGGAGGAATCTCCGCCTTGGCCTGAAGCAGGCTACATTCTTTGACAACACTTCTGTCCGCCCCCCGTGAGTTTCTGTAAAGGTAGCTCTCTAGAAAGAAATGATTTTCTCGACTCAAACGCTTCCTGAAGAAAGAACCCGCGCACGTCTACCTGTCTCTCTAATCAGCAGGTGAATTTGTACTTTTTCAGACCAAACCAAAAACGAGCGCTTGCAAAGGTTTCATACATTTCTATGCCGTACGCCCAAGACAAAAATTCCTTTTCCGCAAAACTCATATTTTTCATTTCGACTAGACGTGCTCTTCAATTTCGCTTCTCATTTTTCATTTTAAAAAAACCTGGGAAGCAGGATTGGTTTCCTACCTGCAGGACTGTGCCTCGCGTTCCCCATCCTTCTATCGTGGACTTTTTTCGCCACTAATGGTCTTCGTGCTTGGCTGCACACCTACCATCAACCTCCCTTTACCCTCAAAATACAGACGGTAAGTAAAAGTCAGACTAGGTTCCAGGAATACTACCGGGGAGTACGAAATTGTTCCGTATCTCAGTGGGGTAACAATAGAATTGTAGAAATGAATCCTTTTGATTTTTCTAGAATTTCACTTCCATACCCTTCGACTTCTTATACAAGTACATAACTCCATTCCAGCCTAAAACATTACTGATATATCTTACTTAGATGCACCAAGTAATATGCAGATACTCTATGTATGTAATTACTACACCCCAATTATGGAAGGAAAACCTAACGAATATCAGAAATTGTTTTAAAATCACCGTACAACTTGAAATATAGTATATACATGTTGATCTAACTGTGAGCTGTTTGGTTAAGCTGCTCGGAAACACTGCTGTAATGATTTCCAAATTATTGTAAGAGATGAGAAGATTGCTGCAAAAGAATTGTAACATCAACACGAATTCCCAATATGATACTCCCAATAACTGCCAAGGATTCATCAGAGTTTAAAGTCCAAAATGAGCGACTAATCAGTCTGGAAACTCAATAGAAGGTTGAAAATATGAAAGGGAAACCTGAAATGAGATAAATTAGGTACTACCTAGGAAACAAAGTGCTAATCTCACGTTTCCCCTAAACCTTTTTAACAGAGGTAAACCAGGGTTTATACGCAGTGATGATTTGCTTAAGTACTTTCCACTTCATTGAGTGACACAAGAACAAGAGACGTTTACTAAAAGCTTCCTTATAGTATTGTTATTCTAAAAAACACATTATAATGCAATTAAAATAAAATGTAGAGATTAAACTTCACCATTCTCTAGTTTGCAGTAAAAGTCTATTGCATGAAAACAATAAGATCGCATCCAGCAGGTATTTCAGCAGGTAAGGAATAAACATATATATAGTTATTTTATGATACTATTTTTTTCTTATTCCATACACCACCGCGCTTACATTGAAATTGTACTGTACAATGTTCTGAAACGATTATCCATCAATAAATTGCTACCCACTGGAACAAGAACCTTGACCTAATCTGGATACACAGTTTTAAGGTAACTACTGTTCCAAAGGGATAATAGCCATAGGTTATGAGTGAATACGATAAACTGAATAAAACGCTATTAGCTTTTAGCATTTTATTCATGAGGCTAACAGTCTATGTAGCCTCAATCTATAAAGATTCCCCAACCATTTATCACTGTATTAATTTTTCTGACCGGAAGGTATAATTTAACTGGGACTAGGGTGAAATATTGGTTGTTGTTGTACTCATTGGATTTAAATTACCAACACACTTAGTAGTAATCGTGCTCAAAGTGACCTACTTTCATTTTCCTGATAGTAGAACTGCAGAGGGGAGGAAACCCGGGTTTTTACTACCATCCTCCGGCACATTACTACAAACGTACAAGTAGTACACTCCTTGCTTAATCAAATTCTCGATGATAGGCCTTAAAGATAATTATAATACCCTGCAGTACCTACTTCATGGAAACTATATACAATTAAGAATAAACACGATGCCGCGTGCACCGTTTATATATACCATTATTCACAACGCTTCACTTCACTTTTGGTCATCCTTTACCTATTTGGAATCCACAAGCCGTACAGCTCCAGAATACACGTACGTATATACCTAACCTATGCATGCAAATAGTATTTATCAAAACAATGCGCACTAATTTACTTAAATTACAATTCATTTGCATTGCCAACCTTATTATCGTAGGTAGAAAATGAATGACATTCCAAAATTGCCAATTATCTACTGGCAATTATTAGTCAAGGAAATGTAAAAACAATTTCTTAATATGCAAGAAAAAACATTCACATAAGCAGGGAAATCATGCTGACAGATAAAGTGAATTCAAATGATGAATCCAAACATGCAACTATGCAATCTTACCTACGCCGATAATACTGATATTAAATAAACGAATCAAATAACAAACCTGTCGCGCAATAGGCAGTGTAGGTTTTTGCTGTCTCACGAACATTAGGTGCATTCCATAGATCACGAGGCAGTCGATATATCAAGTGTTCCGTAAAGTCCGTCGGAATAATAGTGAACATATCCCATTTGAACTGAGTTAAGATCATCATTTCCCACTCCTAAAAATGCGTAATTCATTCTTATAACTCCAAGCATATGTTTTTATCAATAACTTACTTTTATGTTAAACGTTGGGTTTTGTAAAGCAGCGTATTCGAAAATAGCAAGAGTAAATTTTATAAAGTACTGAAACAAAATACAAAGTATAAAAATTATTAGACACTATACTCGACCAGTAAAGTATAACTAAAAGCAGAATAAAGGGTAGAATGTTTAAAAGCTTATGCTCAGTAATAATGATTAGAAAAATACTTTACATAATCTATCTCAAATGAATTCAAGACACATGAGATGAAAGCAAGGAGGAAAACTCATGAACGCCAGAAAAGTATTACAAAAAACACTACAGAAACCTTGCCATACAGTTAAAGCAATTATTCAAGCATCGTAATAATGATGCGGTATGGTGACCTGGTCACCAGGTTAAGACCTGGTAATTCATTAATGAATGCATCGTGCTTCGTTTCTCCCCCTAGAGAAAGTGTGCTACTGTTTAATGAATAGCGGGGATGCCTTATTCGTGATTTAAAAGATTTACATCGGAGAATATGTACAGATGAGATCGTTCCAAGATTTTATGATAATTATGCACGAATGAGTTCTGTAATCGCTGTAACGCTGACTCCAACAATAGATGTGTTAGAATGCTCAGCGCGATCTTAATGAAAGCCCTTACAATTCTCACCAAGTTGCTGCTTCTCTGCACGCTGGAATTGAACTATTGAAGAAATATGAAGGACTATGTGCACGAAATTCATGTTGAGCAAACACACGGAAAACTATAAGTAATAAGGTCAAATATACATGTGTGGCCTCTCAATAGTTTCACGATTCTAACTGTGAGTTCTGAGAAAACCGAAAAACTTACACTTCAATTATAGAGAAATATACCATAAAGCGATAAAACTAAAAAAACCCTTTGACTGTGGTGATGTTCGATACTATAATTTGAGACAACAGCTAATTATGATAATATACCTACAAAAGTACACCTTGTAAAATTTTCTAGCCAGACAGTGAGAAACGTAAGCGATCCATTGTTTACCAAATCAACAGGTGATCCCGAGATTTGGAAATAAACCACATGGACCACTGTTAACAAAGTGCAGTCAATCTAACAAACAAATAGATGTGTTGTACAGCGTAGAGTTGACAAAAACTAGCTTTTTATTCTATACGTTCTGGATGACTGAACAAAGGATTGCGCCTTATTCTAAAACTACCTCGTCAGATGAAACTGAATTACAAAGCAGTAAGGAAAGAACTAGTATCACCAAACTCAAGTAATTATGAAGTAAACTGAATTGAACCCATGTGATAAAAGGTCTCAAAGTTAGATTTGTTTCTCAAGTAACCCAAACGCATAATAGCTACTATAATTCTAATTATCACAGTACATATTGTCACAGTAGCATTTCTTATTACTACAATTTAGGCAACAGCAACAACGAATTGCTTGAGCTAGCGTGTGTCATAAGCTTATTTCTTGAAAAATATTTCTTGGAATATGTCTATCAGAGTAACACCGGAAACTTAATCTGACATTGGGTCTGGTCATGAAAATTACGCTATACAAAAAGTTGAAGTACTATCGTTCAGCATGTAATCGATCTGAGCTAGTCTGGAATCCCAGTAGCAATGTAACATGAGAAAGATTCAATATTACTGATTCTAAACTACATGGAGAAACCCATATTTAAATATCTACTGCATTTGCACATCGTCAAATGGAATTCAAAAACAAATACCTACGGAATTAAGATCATTTTTAGGAAATTTGATTTCTGATCTAAAGTCTTTTTGGATCCAAGATGGGAAAAAAAATTTCGTTTTTATTTTAAAATCTATAAATTAATTTTGGATAGGTTGTTTAAGTACTAAAAACATTAGCTAAAATGTATTTTCATATTAATTAAAAAATGTCGAATATGGTCACTAAACTACCAAAATTATGGTGACCTTAAGATAAAAATAGTAATTATAACTTCATTTGCCTATCTAACCCCTCTAACATGACTATGAGTGATGCAGAAATCCTGGATAAGATATTTTATCTGTTTTGCAATACAACACATTGAATTTCGTTAAAATCCGTAATATGAATTTTTAAGCCATATTTTTGATCCCATAAAACACACATCCCAGTATCAATCCGATAAGCACAGTAAAAAAAGGATTTTCACCAATCTTGCTAGTTTAGAATTAACAGTCACGACTCACGATTTTTATTATTGATAAAAAGGAGGAGTGAAACAGTACAGTATACACTCATGCACTAGCACATAGTTATCTAAACGTTCGTTGATATTCATAGCAACTACAAACAGTGTTATTAGATAAAACTTCCATGCAAAAAAGCAATTATCACAAGTGCAATAGTTAAGTACTTCAATACTACAGTCAACAGTGACATTTGCGTAATGCCAGAACCCACAGGAACACGGAATCGATAGCACATCCTACTCCAATAAAAATAAATAAAAATAAATAAAAATAAAATGATACAAAATTGTAACTCACCAAAAGCATTTCCATAGTGATGCTATTCGCAGTATAAAATATTAATTTATCAGTACGCAATACACTTCCAGTCCATTTGGAACTAATTAACATACATGCAGCACCTAATAACTGAAACTGAGTCCGTTCTATTTTATGAACACTCAGAAAGCGATCCACGTAGTTAATCGCACGTAAAAATACACTTTCAGGAACTCTTTCTTCCTCACAAACCTACAAAAACAACAATAAAATCGTTTTACTAACCAAACAAGCATACTAGTTCCACATAACGATACATTCCACATTTTCCAAGCACCACTAAACTTCCATCCAACAAGTAGTGTTGTCTCAAATCAGCAATACTAATTTTAACAATACATACTCATAAAACGAATTAATCCTCAAAAGAACTCCGGATTCATTCGACTCCACGGACAACGAATGTTCTCAACAGAAAAAGTATTAGTGATGAATGTGTTCCACAACAAAATAATGTCCATCTCTCACTGTAACAACCAGTAAATCTTTCAAAGCCATGCATTTCTTACCTCATACATCCAAGTTGCAACACTCTGACGCATATCAGGTGTGATTTCATTCTGGATGAGCTTGAAAGATACTACCGATGGCATTAAACGTTCCTCAAGTTTTAGCATATTGTCTAAAACTCGATCATCAGTAACAAGGGATGGATCTACATAGGCTAAAAGATTTCCACTCAAATAAGCCAATGTATCGTCATGTTGATTTTGATTTCGTTGTTGAACCCGATTAACCGGAGTTCCACTTTCAGATTCAGACAGCATTTCCTCATCACACGTCAGATCCATGGCTGATCAAGTTTAATCAAAAAGCCTTTTCACACTAAATCCAAGATGCAAGATGATCAATTTCCACGGAACCCAGACGAAAGAAAATCAATGATCAAATCAAATTCAACAAAATCAAATCAGTCACAATTATCCCCACTATTAGAATTTAAATGTTTTAGGCAAACATTTATTTAGAACGTTTTCTTCAAATTGAACACCATTGACGCACAGTTCATCTTGACAGTACCTGAAACTAACAAGACCGACAACTTCCACTAGGAGTCACAATACAGTAGAACTCCGAATCCGATGTCAGTTCCAACCCAAGTACAAATAGTTAGGAAAATATAATTATAAATAGAGATGCTAATAAAATGGTTAAATGTTCGGGTGAAAAACGTGGACAGCACACAGTCGAAAAGTGATACTTGAAAGTGCAGTTGCCGTCTTGCCGTTCATGAACACTACTCCTCTCGCTCTCTCGTCTTCCACCATCTGAGTGAACGCATGGTGTGCATCTAAAGACCTGTGCAGCCACACCAGCGAATAAAACATGCTTTGCCACTGCCTGTTCGGGGGGTGAGTGCAACTCTCCAGCCTTCCTTAACAAACCGTCCTCCACACCAAACCACACCACACAGATCTCGCACACACTTTATCTCCACAGTTCATATCTACATCCACTGAATTCCACACACAAACTGCTTCTCATCCACTGTCCACAGTCTCCACAACAGTCCCACAGCTCCACGATCATATGCTCTCATACATAATACATAGGTACACATAATAAGACCAGAGCTCTCCACAGCTTATCTCCCTTTCTGCTATCATCCTCGGCTCTACATAAGATTTCCACTTGTATTTTTCTATTAAACGCTCTCCAATGTTCCGCTATTCTACAAAACACGTTGCACACGTAATATGGCAATCGCATCACATCAACTTGAAGGCAAAATGTGAATGAGTTAAAACGAGCCATGTACCCAAATGTCTTTCTCCGTCACCGTCGTCGTCTTGGTCTTCCCTTCACAAAAGACGCACGAATCTCGTGTAGTAAGTCAGAAGTAATAGTAATGAGCAAGAGTCAGCTTGAGCACTTCTGCAGCTTAGCCTAGCGGTACAAATCTGCACTGTCCGCTGAAGACAAAGATTATCTCACAACCACCCAACAATAGTTTGCGTAACCTTATATGTCTAATTGCCTTATACACTCAGTGTGCTGCCCAACAATGAGAATTCAAACCTAAGCAATGTAATGCAATGCAGTGCATGCCGAGCATTTCTGATGCTGACAAATTCAAGGAAACGAGCCAATTGTTATCACGCTCCTCAATGTATACAACATTATCTGATGATTTGTTCCCGTTGCTGTGTAGTAGTAGTAGTGGTAGTAGTAGTAGTAGAAGGAGTAGGAGTAAAGGTAGAAAAAGTAGTAGTAGTTGATTCGAGGTAGCTCAGATGATTGTAATTTCGATCATAATTATCCCGAGTAATTAGGATGAGGGATTCCTATTTAATGAAGGCATCAAGGTATGCTGTTATTCTAATTCTAATGTGGAAGCAAAAGCAAGAAGAACTTGGTGCGGTAGTAAGGTGATCCTGATGCTGCATGTTTGCTGTTTTGAAGGGGATGCGATAATGAGGAAAGAAGCAATTAGGATGGAAGATATGATGTTGATTATATGATTACTCGACCATTTGTCATATGTTTGGGATCTTTTGTACCAGGATACGAAATTTTAAGAAGGTTATTCAGCCACGATTGAGTCGTTTCCTTCCAGATTGAATGTAGAGGAGAGACAATAGATTCTCAACATTTATTTCGCAAGGGTTCTCAGGAAACAAAAGCAGTGTCAGTGTAATAGGAAACGACAAACGAGTTAAATCATTTATGACTTGAAGTTCCGTAGTTGAACTGGAAATTTTCGCACACAAGCTTCTACTCCGCTGGGTAAGATTTATGACAGTCTTAATACTGACTGGTGGTGTTTTTATCTATTGTTATTTATCACCGCACCATTTTTTGATTGCTTCATTATTGCTTCTGGAATTGTAATTGTGTACGAATCTCCAGTAGCCATTAAGTCCTTGCTCTAGCATCAGCTCTCCGACAAATGCGTTCACTCCACTATGTCTACGTACAGTATAAATATAATAATAATTAATATATCAAAACTAACCTAGTGAACGCAAATGAGGTCTGTAAACCTAGCAAGTCCATGGGATGATAACAGTTTAACAGCAGTGAATTATTATAATACGTCGCCTGATTTATAATTGTTATACTCGTTTACGGCACACATATTACTACTAAATAACATTAAATAAATTATTTGCAAGCGCTTGCTCGGTCTTAAATTCTTAACTAATCAAATTGGTAGCAAAAAATCGTACTATTCCTAGTCCTTATACTTTAAATAGTTGCGTTATTTTCTACCACTTCGTGTGAACTAGAAGCCTTTTAAAATACACATTTACATTTTTTGCTATAATGCTGGCAGCTTTGTAAAGGCGACAAAGTTTTTTAAAGGGTTATTAGTACCAGCTGTAAGTAAGCTGGTAGTTTGGTAGGTTGTAGGTATGTAGGTGAATAAATATTATACTTACGTCAATCTTACTCATATATAACTTGATTCTATACAAAAATACTGTATACTTGGATAATAGTTCTGTTGAAACAGTTCCATTCTCCTAATTATATAACGTATACGTATGGTACAAGGAATTTATAAAGTTATTATGAAGTTAAGGGGAAATTGTGATTGTTTTATATTTGGAGTTCAGGTTGGCTTCATATATCGCATCACATATTTTTGTTGTGACTTACTTACTTTACTTTTCATAACGATTTCACGGTTCGTTGGCAAATTTTTGTTTACCCTTCTACTTCATATGAAGTGGCTACATCCTACTCGGTATGCATTCTAGAATGTGACCGATGGAGGACTAAATATATAGCTAGAAGCCAGAACCAGAACTTTATTGGGTACCGCTAAAGCCTCTTTCACTACACTACACTACACACTCTTCCCATACACACAATCAGCCGTTGTTAGGAAATATTCAAAGCTTATTGAAAGTAGAAACATATAAAAGGTACCTATTTTGGCCTCAGTCGATTTTTACTTTTATTTTACCCTACTCGCCTCATACGACATGCATATACACATATGACGATGTATGACTTAAGTATACTTACGTTATGTATCATTTGATTGTAATGTTTCACAATTTTTGAGAGTCACTAAAGTTCTGTCCAGAGAAGAACTAAAGTAGAGTAGTAGGACTACGAGAGGTGTGTCTGCATGGAGTCAAAGTCTCCAAGTCATTGAAATGAAAGAGACTTGGGCAGGAGATCAAAGTTGTTGCGCGCCTCTTCAAAAATATACACTGACACACACGAAGGCGACTCTTCTCATCCTTACTGTTGTTGTTGGAAAAAAAACTTTTTTTCGTCTTTCAAGGAACAATAATGTCGATTTCCTCGACTGAGAGATACATATGGATTTAAGACAGAAGAGAGATGACGAAGCAAAGCCTCAGAGTAAAAAATAAAATTGGTCCTTTTTACTCTGGAAAAATCTTGCACAATACTACATGGGTATCCAGTTCTATTCTCCAAGTCTGCAAGTCAAGTGCACCAAGAACCAAATACCTAGGTCCTCTAAAGAATACAACTGCATTTGTACGGTAATACTCGGGTATCTACATGCGTCCGTATTTATCCCTTTGCATGTGTTGAGTCCCTTGTGTGGAGTTTGCAGTGCATTAGTCAGATACATCATGAACGACAAGCTTGTGGTTAAATTGAGACTTAATATCTATTCATGGTGCACATTATTTACTGCATCTTCCTTCACCCACATCGACTACCTTTTTGAGTAGGCTGATGCATTATGTATATGTATAGCTTTCAATTTCCAGTTCCTACATTGTATGAGATAAGATTTTTGTTTCTGTTCATAAGTGAATATAGTTTTTCATGAAAGTATTGTGAAATCTTGTGGTCCTCTAGCGTACGATATGGATGTCAAAGTTCTGTAGAAGTTTAACAAAGGAATAGCATAGGAATTAGCATAGGCATTTATACTGTATGCTTGTACGTTATTGTCTCGGACTGGGTTGCATGACTACTACGTATATAGTACTAATTTGAAATAAGTACAATGTAATGTGGGCCGTTGCATTCTTTATAAATTACGTATTATTAGATTATACGGGCAGTGTATTATAAAGGACTTTCTTCTAATTCAATTTGGTATGTACAGAGGAAGAAGGAATATGGAATGACTAATAGGAGTTGATGAAGATTGCATAATGTGCAGCCCTGGTAAAGCTAGTATTTACTGAGGCACTAACATTATAATCGAAATACGAGAACTTATCCAAATGACTGCACGTTGATTAAACACGATATGAGACACATCTCATCCATTAAGAGGGTCCCCAAATGATCTGCGATCAACTGCAATCGCTGTTGGTGGGTATAGCATTTCTGAAAAAAATTAATAAACTAATTATTAATTTACGCTGACACACAGTGAGTGCATAAAATGAATGCATTTCCCCCGCATGTCAATTAGCTCAAGTATGTTACATGATCATTGCAGGGCAGGGGATGTAAGGATCTATTAACTTAATCGTTTTAGAATCCACATGCTATTATTCCCCAACTATAACTTAGCAATCACAGACGACGATGAAAGTCAATGAAAGTAACATCCCTTGTACAGCATGCAATCACTGCTGCACAAGGGTTATGATGATCCACTACTGACAGTACGTCAATTTAATGATCACACTTAACTACAAACCAGTTATGTTTAAACTTATACGGGTACAATTGAAAAGAATGGAATCAATCCAGGGGCAAAAACGATGATATTATGACGAAATAATAGGGAAGGGTTCGAGTAAGGATTATTCATGCATATGCTAAGGTACCTAGCCTTGGCTCTATGCTATGGCTGTGGACAGGATTGAAAAGAGCTTGAAGAAGAAAGTTTGGTTCACTCGCAGTACGCATTGTGTATTCAAGCTGTTTGTCGTTTTCACTGCGTAATCAAACACATGCATATAACTAGCCTGGAAAACTGACAAATCAAATCCGATATTCTTGAAATAGAAATGGTATCTGCACCATTTTACAAGTGTGTATCAGATAAGATGGAAACCATTATCTACGATTTCCACCAATTTGATTTTGTTTTCCTGTATGACCTCTCCCTTTACCTGTATACTCGTATTTCTCATGTACATTTTTGCTTTTGTGTGGGCTTTTTGTCTTGATGTAGTGTGGTGAATTTAAAACTAAGGATACGAGGGATTTATCTATCTGTCTACGGCGTGAGACTCTAAGATTCAGAATAATAAGTTACTGTCAATTCAACGGAACCTTACTTCGAGAGCTAGGAACAAGGGTATGTGCTACCTCCTGACAGTCGAGCAACTTGATATACCTGCTCAATACTCACAATCTTAAAGTATATTATTACGATGAGCATTGGCGGAATAAGTCCCTCTGAAGATCTGTATCAGAGCCAAAGCCAGGACAAGGAAAAATGTCTACATAATGGGATCCGGTCAACTTGTCTACTAACAACTCATCCGCGGACTTCTTGCCGAAGGACAAATTGTTTGATTCCAGCTTATTACCAACATGAAGCAACATGACAACTCCTTTTACCCTGCCAATTTGCCGACTGCACTCTGCTCCTGTCGTCACTTCAATCACTATTGATACAAATATTTAAAATCTTTACGCGATCAACTAGAAACTGGAAATTGCTCTATTTTCCTTCAATTCCTAAAATTTCCTTCTTGACACTAGGAAATTCAATAGTGGGGTCAGCTACTGTTTACTCATGCCCTGTGGAGAATGTGTTTTGAACACGATTGTTCTACTGGAAATTTCCTGAAATTCTTCCGCTTGGCCACTAGTGATGGTCAAGCGATGGGGAACTCTACCATTGTGTATATTGCCTTGTTCTATTTCTCATATTATTTTAGAGGTAAAGTAGTGACTTAAATAAATGATCCTGCGTCGTGCGCCGAACTTGCTCTCCATTTTGTCATTATTCAGATTTAGTTCATTAAAACATTCATACTCATTTCAATTCCCCCTTTAACTTGTATGCGTATAAATAGAATGAATCGAGTCAAAGATTTAACTCCGGAATAAATTAAGATAAATTTCACAAGCAGCCATTCAAGTTCAAGGTGCCTTAACGTAAATTACTACAACCACATCAAGCCACCTGATTTTATTAGACAAAGGAGTTTAAGATGCCAATTTCTTTTTATGCACAATGTGAAGACAGAAAATAAAAATTCCTGGTTAGATTTTATATTACTTTAAAAATGAGTGTCTAAACACTATAAAGTAACCAGGTGCAAACACTTTGCATTCATCTTAATTCATTATTACTGCTAAAGTTACACTAATTATGCCAATATAGAACAACACAGTAGGACCACCACACATCATTAAACTACGTAGTTAGCATTTTAAATTCATTTTAAAACTGATTGTGGAATAAGTCATCTATACTATTATCTATGATTAGCTTTAATTCTATATGACCATAATTGTGGCAACCACTGTTGTGCTATAGCCGGATTTATTTAAGCAATGGCATTTTCCAAACACTCCAGTCGACAGAATGTTTTCGATTACAGCAAATGCTGTGCTAATTTAATGATGATCCTTGTTTCCGAGCGAATCTGTCACCGGTAAATGCATTTGTGAAGAAGCAAGCGCTTGTTTCTGTGGTTGTGTCTGCACTGGGGAGAATCTTAGCTCCTGCTTGAAATGGAATACCTACATTATTTTAGTTTTTATTCAACATAGATAACTTAATTCTTCTTTCAATTTAACCAGCTAGATTATGTGCACTCTTAAAAAATAAACGTTTCAAAATTATGCATAAAAGTACACTTGGAGTTTCTATTACTAAGCAAAAGTCTTATATTGTGATTCTTTACTGATAATTATATTTTACTTAGAGCATTTTTAATGTTACTATTGGTCATTATTCCTAACATTTGTAAGTTACCTATGCAGATTTTGGATTTACCCAGTACAGTAGAAACAGGTACCTGGTTATTGGTAATTTATCGGATAGACCTGTGATAGGAGGTCTGAACCTCAAGTGCTTCAGCTTGAATGGGCCAGAAGGAAAGAAACAATAAAATACTTGACTGGAAGAATATATATGTGCAGTAGCTAGGCAGCTGATACAAGTTGAATAGCAATGGTGTTGCTAGCGGCTTTGGATTTGTCCCAAGCAAAGCGTTGTTGGTGCTCCAAGCTCAAACTTTGACAAGTGGCATAGTTTTCACCAACTTCTTGGAAATAAGTTGGAACGACAACTTCCCTTTACAGTCAGCTCCCCTAAATACTAAATGCTCACCATGCTCTCACATGATCCAGAAGTCAAGAGGCTACATGTACACCAAAACCCTGAACTCGCCATATGTATACAGATATTGGTACAAATTCTTCATTGTTCCTCACTACATCCATAATCTAGCCGATAAGTTCAAATAGGAAAAGTCGTGGAGGATACTTGTGTGCGATCACATGTAGTCTTATTGCCTCGGCCTTAAATTCGTGATACAGATGCGTAGAATATACATGCCTACACTAACTTTTGTCTTGGATCGTATTTACTAACCATAGACAACCAACTGTGAGCCTTTACCTAAAATACATCGTTGTCTCATACACTCATGGTGATGGTATTGTGCTGGACTGGACGCTGGAACAATAGCATCGTATGCAGTCTATATCTGGAACACCAAGCAGGTAAAAGAGAGAGAGAGAGAGAGAGAAAAGTTGCCTTCAGGAATCTTTACTCCAATTTTAAAAAAATATTTGAAACAAATAGTTACGTATGTAAGCTATTCTGAACGCCATGCGTCAGTATTACTAGTTGATTAAGTTCCCGGACATGTCTTAGCAAGGTTCGACTTGGGAAGTACTGGAAGCTCATCATTTAAAAAGTAAGGAGGACACACTCTAATATGAGTATATGAGACCCATCAGGTTATTAGTGGTTGGAAGCCGAAAACTAAAACTGAGCCTTATCTTATTCAACGAGACTGCCTTGCTACAAAAGGATGCATGGAAAAACTAAAGAAACATCCATCTTTCTCAACTATCTTAACTACCTAACCTAATATATGCCTATATACACTATCGGCTTATTCCATGTAAGTTATTGCCATGTTTTTCCATTTAAGACCGAAGATTTCGTGACAGCGCATCATACAATAATAAATATGTTACAGTGCTGTGATTGTCACACACAGATCTATTGGCATATATGCATTTACGACCTTGTAATAATTTTAGTTCAGGGACTAATGTATGTACTAATCGTAAGTCAAGTTTAAAGCTAATGGGACCCTTGCTATGTGAATGTATGAAAACCTGTAGGAAACTTTGGGGTGGAAAATCCTTCTTCAGATTTCAGCTATCGTCAAAGTTTAAATTGCCACATGAAGCTTATAAACTTTCAAGAGCGTCAACAAAAATAGTAATTATTGAAAAGTTGGTGCCGCTTTGAAGGATTTAGTTCAAGTTTGAAGAAAGCTCGTAGCATCTTTAGAAATTTTAAAGGGAGGTCTAATGACATTTAAATATTCAAGAGGAGCAAGCTTTTCAAGTATTTTTCATTTTCAAAAATAGCACTAGATTGCTTCCGCATTCTGGATGAACAATGAAGAAGGGGTAGGAACTCTGTCGATTCCTTGCTTGTCATTAGTCTTAGTCAGCAGTGGAAAATGTATTATTAGGTCTTGTATTTAACAAGGTGACCCACTCAAGTCCAGGAGTTTTGGTGAGAAATAAATTAGTTTTTCGTGTTCCATTGTCCAAGTAAGGAAAGATGATGTACATACATGGTATTTCATCTTTCAACCTGTGCGACAGTCAGTTCATGGGACACCCATTTGCGTTCGTTGTCCATTCTCTCCCGCCCTTGGTGAGCAATTAGCACACCTTTGACCATGAAAACCCATGACATGCATATGGAAAAGATGAATAATATCTGCTTGACTGACTGAGTGACTGACTTAATGGCTGATAATGTTCATACCAACCTACGTAAGTATATGTATACGACACGATACGATACTTATGATTGAATTCTGGGAAAATGTGTCAATATATTCGAACCAACTGCATCCCGTACTTATTACTCTTTCTGCTTTGTCAACCCTCGCGTCGAATCTCAGGTCTTCTCCTTACCTATCCATCCGTGTGTAGGTAGCTCCATGTGTGTCTACCCTATGGATATCTATAGATGTGGATGCATACCTATCTCCGTAGACCATTTGAGGACGTTTATGTTTCCACCGAACCAGCGGAGCAGTGTCAGTGAAAAACAGGTACGTTGGGCGACAGGGAGTGAGAGACGATGTGAAAGCCCTAAATACACTTTTTACAGGTGAATTTACCTTCGTTTGTCCACTTTTATTATTACAGCTAGAGCCAGACATGTTTGCTCAAATACTTCTTCGTTTACATTTTATATAGCTTCTGAGGAATTGACATTGACATTATGATACATAAAGTTAATAGGTGCCTACACAAACCATGCATGTTATACTGTAAGTCATTATGGCTGGCTGTAGGATTATATGCATTATGACGACGAAAACTTTAAATATGGTGAACATGAGTATCTATATGATGTAGGTAGGTATATGGATAATTGCTTAATACATTTTAAACCTCCTCCAGACCAAACTTGTACACTATGCAGTGTATGCAGGTACTGCTGTATGGATGACTGTAATAGACTTGATGACTGTGTGACAGGCAGTGAGCAAGTGAAACTTAGAGAAACTTATCGGTTTGTTTCTATGCTTGTGATTGCTTCTCTTCTGTCAGTCGACTTTGTCG
>JAAXYX010002627.1:0-16766 GCA_036851915.1 Ptenothrix huangshanensis
AATCAGTCGCTTTTATAACAACTGCTACTATATTTGTTTGGAAAAAAAAGTTTTTGACTCAAGATAAAAACATTGCAATGTATTCTAATGGAGAAATTTTTTTTAGTTGTCAAAGAGTCAACAAAGTTGCTACTGTTACTTTGGATTTTTCCTGCTATAGCAGCACTATGAAAGGTCGCTCAGTTTCTTTTTGCTTTAACAAAACCAGCTATAGCAGTAGTAACAGTTATAGAAAGCTATTGCGGACTTCTAGTATTTCATCTTTGTAATTTGTGTTTTTGTGTGACCGATGTGACAAAACTTGCCTAAAATGGCAAATGTGGGTCAAAAATGTGTTACCTCGCTTCGATGATTAATAAAAAGTCATAAACAAATAAAACATACAACATTTAGAAAAACAAGCGTATTTCAGCAACACAACAGTATTATGTATAACGCCTAACTATATTTATAAATACGCCCCTAAGCTCAGTAGAAAATCTCCACACTCCACTGTTGAAATAAGGAAGGAAATAAGATTACAACAGCTACGGTTTTAATTTTCAAGTTTTTGGTTAAATATGCCAAGTGACTATGACGAAAGAGAATAGAATAAAGAAGTCAGTGAGTATCGCAAATGCACCAACCTACTTGCTTTAGAATGTTGAAAGGTGGCCACAAGCCACAATGATTTGGGGGACAATGGATATTGTTGTCCACTGAAAAATGAAAGGAGAAGCGTGTGCACGATCTGGAAGGGTTTGGATGCACTAGTCAGTGCTAAGCAATTGCAGGTGAGTGCGAGAGAAGCCACGTGAGGGCACATGCCTCGAGAAGCGACAATTACATGTGTTTTTGCTAAACAATTTTTGTAAGTTTTGTAAGCCAGAGCCCAGGCCTCGTATTCGTATTGGAAATAGTGAAAGACAAGTACGAGTATTCCCATTCCAATTCCTTTCGCCTGTTTGTTATTAGTGCAGTGTAGCAGGCAAGACTTATATGGCAAGGAGGTGTATTAATTAAAATCAAAGCAAGTACACTCAGCCAGTGTAAGTGTATGTACTACTGGGTTGAGCTGTAGTATATTTAACATTTCGTAAAAATCTGTGGGTGAGCTGAATATTTATCAATATGTGCTCATGTTTAGAATATTTGCCACATTTCATTGTGTGCTTCGTACAGAAATTCGTCCTGCCATTTAGGACATAGCACATAGCCTCGCATTTCCAATTTAAATTCGTCCGGAAATGACAACATGCAAATCTTGAATGCAAAACACTTGACGCATACTTAAAAATCAAAAAACGGTACTGTGGAAAAAACTGAAAAGTTGTGCTGTTAAATTGCATGGACTTGGGGAATATTACAATAATTATGTTGGCTGAATGGCAAAGGCCACTGGTTTCTCGTCTGTTTCTGTGTTGTGATGTGAGTTGAAATGAGCAAATAAAACAAGGACGTTACTTTACTTTTTATCCTGATAAGCCAATTTTCCTTCTGCATTCAATTATATACTGTGTGTCGTAACTCTAATAATGAATAAGCAAACTATCACTACTAATTGTTAATTACTTCTATCAAGTCCAAGCTTATGTCGTCCAATGCTCTCAACAAAAATTACTCGAGTTTACGTACGTGAGCAACTGCAATAATTATTGCAATTGCGATTTCAACTCTGAAGGAATATTTCCAGATTATGTTCTACGTACTACGACGGAGCCAACTACAACTACACCCAGTGTCTGAAAATAAATTGTGGTAAGTCGTCAAATCACTGCACAGTTTTTATATTTTACAAAAGCCAGATCGGTGAGCAGTAATTATTTAAGAATTGCATGTTTGTGGAGGATTTGTAAAATTGTTCTTTAATATGGTAGAGACTCGCAGGTACTTCTTATCATATGCGGATAAATTCCATACATACCGTGTATTTGTTGTTAGTGTCCATCAAAAAGCGTTGCCTTTGCGTTTTGTACGTAGCATTAAAGAGTTTAGCCTCTCAATACTATAATAATTTAGAAAATCGCAATCAGGATTTAGAAAAAATTAACATACTCTCTACACATTCTACCGTCTCTTGTGTGTGTGAAATCGTTTGTAAGAAATAAAAAATAGAAATTGAAGTAGCCTGTGCTTGTTTGTTAAAAGTTGAGATACATGCAATCTTATTATGCTTAATTGCTGATATCTGATTATAAAAACAGTCAGTGGAAATAACGAGACACTAGGCAATTCATAGTTGATACAATTCATAGAGCAGATTGTAATTATTTAAAATTAGTTCATTTTCTCTGTTGTTGTTGAATAGTGATGATGTGTATGGGTATAGAACGTGAGATAAAATATAGTTTCACTTCCCGCAGTACCTCTTCAATTAGTTGCCTTGAAGTATTTTAATTGATGAAAACTGACGTGAGTTATTCAGTAAGAATATTTGCTCTTTGTGAGTCTTAAGGTTTATTGTTATTATTATTACTACAAAATCATATTGACAAGGGACTTTCTGCATATTGAAGCGTTGTGGTGCGATGTTATGTGTTCAATAGACATTAAAACAGTTAAAAGTGACACGGAGGCAGTTGTCAGTGCGATAAGAAAAGAATCAAACGAGGAGTAGGCTGTGGACGTAGGAATGACTTTTACTTTCTAACGATAGGGTATTTAAAGTATTTTGCTAGGAGCTCTAAGTATGTAAATGGCATAAAATGTAAAATGTGCATGTGCATCACCGTTTCGTCAGCGTAGCTTAATAATAATTACGGCTACGACATGATGATTGAATTGGAGGGGACAAGGGTGCATGAGGGCAAAGGAAATGCGATAAATAATTACACTTACGAACTGTATTGTGGATTGTAGTGAATGCTGGCAAGTGAAGAAGAATACGTTTTTTATTTTCGTAAATGATTGTCGTGTTACAACGTTTGATTAATCTGATTCTTGATAATGATAATGTGATACGTTTGTTTGCTGGCAGGTTATTTTCATTTGTTACGTGATGGGATTCTCACCCGAAATTTTCCCACGCGCGTGGTAGTCTCACTCAAGCAAACGGAAAGAAGGAAAAAATTATAACGCAGTTGAAAACAAGTTTTTGTGGCTTTGCTTTGGCTCTACCTGCTCTTTTCAACTTCATTTTCATTTTACTCCACAAATTCACAGTTGTTTTATTCGCCGTCTTGTCATTAGTGCACTTTGTGGACCTTCCAAAATTTTCGATTCTCTGGACGCAGACTCATCTGACACTTGACTTGACTCCGAACTACTCACGTCTCGCTACGGAACCGAAACCAAGTGTCGAGCTGATAAAAATGACTGATTCCAATATAAGTCTGACCTCTTTTTGAGCCGTTTCAAGACCTGACCAAAATTCTGAAAATAATAAAAACATGATATTTGATATTGTGCGAAAGAAATATTAAAAAGAGCAGTGAGCACACTTGAACAAAAAAAGTTGCACAAGAAATAAATCACGTTAATTAATATACTCTTACTGTGCCAAGTATTTTAGTATTACATGTGCATTAAAATTAGAAAGGTCTCCACTTGGGAGGGTCTGTGAATGCCGAGTATTTGAATTCTGCATTGTGTCTATTACGTGCTCTTCACACTACCATTGTTGACTGTATTTTAATGAATTGTGAATACCATTTGTTGGTCTGTGCAGTTGATTAGTGCTAACGTGATATTTGATATTGTACGGACAACTTACTTGTTCTCGTTCTTGTTTCGAATCGGAATCCCCATTCGCCTGTTTCTGGTGTGGTTGCTGGGAGTGATATTAGTAAAATCAGATCAAAAGTTAAAAGTGGAAGAAGTGGAAGTACTTAATTCTTCCAATGTGTGGTGCAATCTAGTTAAAATATTTTAACGGAGCAAAAGTTAATTTGTAAATATTTCCAAGATGAATCAGACAGCGAGTATGCAGCATGTAAGTTTTTACAAAATTTGATACAATGGTTTTTGTGCGATTAAGCTCATTTGGAACATAACTATTAGAATGCATTTAAACATTATATAATTATATATAAATTAATAATTTATTACTATGCCCCTTCCCATGACTCATTTACGACTCAGGACAGGAGTTTGTGACTTTGTGACTAGTATAAATCAATGGCTTAAGTCATGTGTAATCGTACATATTCATTGTTTATGTAATACTGTTTGGGTTTTAAGTTCTCATATGTGGGTAGAGCCGTAGAGGGTAATGTGGTGTTTCCTGTTAACTTGAAATCTAAAGCAGGCAATTTTCGTAATCTCCCAATAACACTCTTGCCAGGATTTTTAGCGGTAAAATGTAGAGTCAAGTATTCGGTGCAAATAAAAGTTGGTAAACACTTGACGGCTATCGCATATGCTCTTGGTACCAGTTGGCGTTTAGACGTGGTCGGTTAGCGATGCCTAGTTTCTTGTAGCTCGTGATTGATCATAGATACTTCTAAAGTGCGTGCCGGTCATTGTAAACAAAATTTTGTGTTGGATTGGAAGAGTAGAGAAAAGCATAACATACAATCGAATAAAGTAGCAGTGAGAGGTAATTAATCGATATTTGTTTTGTTGCTGAAATTGGTTACGCTTTAGTGGCTGGATATTTCGGATTCGTTTGGAATGGGGAATTCAAGCTCACCTCCTGATATTGTTCCTCCACCACGACCCAGAAAGTCTGAAGTAAAGCTGAATTCCATGCCATGGTTTCATGGAAAGATTTCCCGGGACAAAGCTGAGGATCTTTTGAACCCAAGGGATGATGGGCTTTTTCTAGTGAGGGAATCAACCAATTTTCCGGGCGACTATACATTATGCGTTTGTTGGCAAGGTCGAGTCGAACATTATCGAGTCATTTATAAAGATAATCAGTTGACTATCGACGAAGAGGAATATTTTGAAAATCTAGCCCATCTTGTTGAGGTATTTACAAATCTATATTATGATTTGGTTGCATGTAGGTACCAATAATGCATTGTTTTAAACCCTGATGTGTTTTATTTTTTATTATGATGTTTGAATATTAGATTGGATTATTAGATTACTTTTTAGTTCGTCATCACCCCATTGCTATAAGCTTCGATGTTTTGAACTACACGCATATTATGTAATCCTCTATATTTAATCATTAGGACGTAAAATTTGGCCAGACAGTGCTCTATTTTATATTGTGTTGGTGCATATTTTATACTCAGTACTTGTGGTATTTTAGTACATCAGGGCACATTTTACTCCTAAAAAGATGTGTGAAGAATTTGAAGCATTTCAAGGATCTAAAAATTTATAGCACTAAAACAAGTTTTAAATAAACCGACTCTTCCCATTTAACGTTCTTAATGATGGTAACTAAACACATGAGAGAAAATCATGGATATAAACCACATGTTTGGAAGTAGTTGGAAATGAGTTATTCAAGCGTATAGTAAAGCGGGAAACCCTTTATGTATTCTTGCAACTTTTGGTTGCGGTTCAGAGGAGTAAGTAAATAGATTAATTGAGAAGAATCTGTCAGCTGTCCATATAACGATGTTCAAAAAGAAAAGAGCCTCTCGAGGCATGTTGCCAATATTTATCAAGAAGCACCTGGTTGACGTTTAGACTTTATTTTTACCCTTTACTACACAAAAAATGTTTTTGTTTCTCCTTAGCATTACGAGAAAGATGCGGATGGGCTTTGCACCCGACTGTGCAAATGTCTACCAAAAGAAGGTCATCCTGAATTCTGTGTTGATGCCAAAGCTTTTCTAGACGCTGGATGGGCGATTTCCCACAATGATATTGAAGTAATTTATTTCCATGCGGGTTCTGTTTCATGTTATGATGTTTCATATCATTATCACTGATATTTCTTGTGGATAAATAACATTGCCTTTGAATTGTAACTAAGTACATATAATGCAATGTTTACACTGAAAATTCTGTATTTGTTGAATCTAGTTACAAGAGTCGTTGGGCAAAGGGGAGTTTGGAGAGGTCCGATTGGGCTTACTTCGAGGCGATAAAGTTGCAGTCAAAGTTTTAAAAGACTCGAGCAAAGCAGCACAAAAGTTTTTGGCGGAAGCTTCATTAATGACGTGAGTAATTCCATTTTAGGCAGTAATATCAAATTCTTACATTTTAATCCTTTGCTTTGGAATACAAATATTAGCCTGGGTTGATAACTGATTGCGAGTAATTCGATACATAGCCAAAACGTGAGGCTGTCATCCGTTTTCCACTGACAATTTCCTCCAAATGTGGTTTCCAAATTACTACTTCCGTAATCATTTCCATCATGTTGTGTGTCTGATTTATATGTACGTACAAATGATGCGGTTGTGGTTTCGAATATCATGAGCGCGTACATGAAGTTGTCTGTTTTTGTACTTTTTGTCTTGTATTCTGTAGAGTACATAATTGAAGGTGTATGATTTGGACACATTTGCACATTCCTTCGTAAACATGCGATATTTAATTCAAATAGAAGACTAGTCATGAAACTTAAAAGCAAACTAACAAGCAAAAGTTTGAAACGGTTATTACCGACATGCATGTAATTTTTCCTGCAATCAAACCATCAATAACTTTTTCAAAGCATTTGAATTTGGAACAGCAACTGTAATGTTAGTTATTTCAACCAATTCTGATATGTAGGTTGTGCGTAATTTTATGCTTGTACAAGATGGAAATGTGTCTAATCTGATCTAACTCTACTAGTAATTATCTAAATCTGATTAGCTTGTAACTTGTTATTTTTTATTGCTTGTTGTGTTTAATGTCATTTGTTTTTAATATTGTATTTACCAGGTCCTTACGTCATCCAAATCTAGTACAGCTACTCGGAGTAGTTTTAGAAGGCCGGAACATTTACCTTGTAACAGAATACATGAGTAAAGGTTCACTACTGGATTATTTAAGGTCGAGAGGAAGACTCCACGTCACAAAAACCGATCAGATTAATTTCGCGTAGTAAGTTTCAACATTTTACGTTTGGTAATTCAATATAATCAGTATAATACATTGAAAATCAGCTAATAATTAACTTGTAAATTTTAGTGACACTTGTGCGGGAATGGAATATTTAGAAAAAAGGCGCGTCGTGCATAGGGATTTAGCTGCAAGAAATGTGTTAATTTCGGAAGAGTGCGTAGCCAAAGTAGCCGATTTCGGTCTTGCATGGAGAGAAGAGGCGGTTGCTTCTGAAACTTCGGGGAAGCTACCCATCAAATGGACTGCACCTGAAGCTTTGAAGAAAAACGTAAGTAATTGTATTATGCTGCCAATAATGCGTGTTTTTGACGTGTTTGTGACTTTGGTCTAAAATCGATTGTATGCTTCATGACATGTAGAACTTTTTCCTTTATAGAAATTTTCCAATAAGTCAGATATGTGGAGCTTTGGAGTTTTACTTTGGGAAATTTACTCTTTTGGTCGTGTTCCATATCCCAGAATTGTAAGTTATGTTCTAAAAAATACATACACAGTTCCACGCTTCAGTTTGACATGTATTTTCAGTCGTAGGCTAAAATTTAAACTTCGGAAATAATTTAATCTATTATTAGCATCTCTCCGATGTACTTAAAAAAGTGGAGCACGGCTATGTTATGGATCCACCTGAGGGGTGCCCTGCTGCAGTATACGATTTAATGAAGAAAGCTTGGAATTTAAATCCGGATTTAAGACCATCCTTTTACGAAGTCAAAAGTATGCTAGGTCAGTTGAGAGCGACGACAAGTAATGTAAGTTCGTCTACCACTCCTATTAGTTCCATTTCTCCATCGATCGGCAACAGCTTCACAACAACCAGCTCAAAATCCTGACATTACAACTACTATCGCTGATAGTCTTGTCAAGATGAAGAAATTAAACGAGACACACAAACAATCCAAAATATAATTATATGAAGAGTAACTATCCTACAAACATATTACATTCTGTCATAAACCTGCAAAACTATCATTACGCATGTACCGTGTTATCCATAATTCTATAATATTTCTGACGCTTCCTCTTGACAGTTACTTCTTTCCTCGAGAGTAGTACCTATTCCTTAGGTAGTAATTAATTATAGTAAGAGTATATTTTCAACAATACACACATACGTATATTCGTAGTTATCGAAATTGCAAGGCAACAATTGTATTAGCTATATTGTAGTAACCGAAGCATTAGTGTAGGTGGAACTTATCGTGGCTCAATGCTACACAGATATCCACTAGTGTAATTAGAAATCAAATCGTAAAGTAGCGGACAAAAAAGAAATGGTAGCTTCCTGATGATTATTTGCTAAGTTTCATCTAACTTAGGCACACTCACTTGAGCTTTATCAATATCCAAACATTCAAACCCAACAGCGAAAAAATAATTCCAAGAATTTTAGCTGCAATTGCAATTATCTCTTCCGGGAAAACGGCATTCGTTTTCGGTAGTTTTGAAGCTAAATTAAATAGTGCGTTGGGCGTCGGAAATACTAGTATTTAACCGTTTTACGTAAGTACAAAAAAGTGGAAGTTCCTTTCAATCTTTTCGTCTACTTGAAGTAGTGTCTTTTGTTCTTTTCTATTCCATCGCAGTTCTTTGTACTTTTGCACGACGACGACGACTCACAGTCCATAAATATTTACTTAATGTTATTAAACAACAGTGTTTGTTCTACAGAACAGCCTTGCATGTATGTAATTGTGTCTTTGCATACTTGCATACATACTCATTGATCTTGCCTAAATTCCCACAAATGAAGTCGCAACGTAACGTAATGACATGACAGTACTTCCTTAAAACTTCGTAGCAAAAGTAAAATCAATCTCGTAATTAATATTATGCTAAATCATTACTATGCTATTACACTTTATTTTGAGCTGTATAATGACTTCATGACGAAAAACTGATAATAATCACTCCTACATAAAGATAAACGTGCGAAGTACGTCTAATTATTTATCTAACTTTAAACGCAAATATTTTACGCACTACAAATTATTGTTTAAACGTAACAGCTTCAACTTTTTCAATTTTGGATTTTCAGTGACTGGTTTTAAATGTCGAGTCCATAGCAGCTTCTACAACTAAACTGAATAAATACAAGTAGAGGTGTGTATAACTAACGATTTTTCATGCTTCAGATCCCAGTCCCAGTAATTATGTTAGTCGAAAATAATTATAATTATTGTTATCAAATGAAGCATTTATGTTATAAATTTAATTTAAACGGGTATAGTTATAGCCTACACATCGCATCTATTCTGTTTATTAAATTGTGCAATTTACAAGAGATATATAATTATTTACATTTAGTTCTTAGTACGTGTTAAAACGCAAAGTCTTGAGAACGATAATCATAATTAATATTAAAAATACTACAATTAAAGCAAGCTTCTGACTGCAGTAAATAATAATTAATTAGCTAGTTTAATTACCGTCATACAATTAATTACTATAATTATGTCCGTCTTCACTTGCTATCAAACTGTAATACCAATCATGCGCACATGATGGATCATCATTTTAAGAGTAAGATTAATATTTATTCCGTTTCAGTTGACTCCACGTTCTAAACGGAACGGATGGTTCAAAATTTAACAAAAAAATAGTTTAAAAACTTATTCTGTACTTCTTTTATTTTTGCCATATTAGACTGAAACTGAGTAGGTATTGTCTGTTGTCATTAAATTATTCATGGGATTGAAGTGTAAGACTAAGACTAAAGGTGTTGGAATGACATGAGATTGTTTTACTCATAAGAATTACGTATATGTGACATTTTTGGTAAAGTGGCGAGCGGTTGAATTTGTAGATTAGTGGTGGGATATTTTCATTGTTATGAAAATATAATTATATATGGTTTTTATGGTCTTAGGGTGGTTATTCAACGGATACTACAGGACAATTAAATTAAATATATAAAGATTACATTACATACTTATTTCAGTGCAGTGCATTCAATTTGTTGAACATTTTTAAAAAAAATATTGCAGTACATAAATTGTGTTGTACGTATTTATTCGAACTCGGGTTGATAACAATAATCATGTTAATCATAAGTAATCAACATTTTTCAAAAAATACAAACTACTGTATCAAGTTCTATGAATGTAATTGTGAGAGAAACAAGGTAACCATGTATGATGTATAGTTCGTCATGCGTAGGATTTAATTGAAAATGTAATGTCCATATAATTACCCAATTGAGATCGTGAAATTCTTCCGTTCTAGTATAGTATAATTTTGTACTCCATTCTACTGCGATTTTGGCTTCAAATTAGAAATATTTCAGATTTGAACGGTGCTATTTACCTGTATTATCCGTTATAATTAATTAAGGTTAGAACTCAACTTAATTAAGGTGTATTCGTGTTGTTCTTGATGTACTGCTAATTCTGTGACTGTTAATCGTAATCTTATGGTAAAACTTGTTCATTAATTTACGGAGAATAAAACAGAAAGTACTTAATTTCAATAACGTCGTTTGTCATTCATTAATTCAGCGAGAAATGTTAAAATATTTGTTGGAAAACGGAATAGGTAAATACAAATTTATAAAATGATTTCTCCTATACATACATGCATTTTCGCGTCATTAGTTGGTTTATGCTTTCTCTCAGAAAAGTATGCATACTTAAAATTACGTAATAAAGCTGGAATCATGCCTATGATAGTAAGCTTTTCTGTACCATAATAATAGCCAATAATTAACAACTTTGATACAGCGTGTTAGGACTACGGCAAAGAGCAGCTTGTCTGAAGACTTTATTTATCAAATTAATTTTGGGATTGCAGACGAATACGGTACTGCCAAATACCTTGCAAATAATAATATTAAGTACTCCCGCGAAATATACTACCACAAGTTTAATACATACATACGTAAAAAGTTTATAATTACAATAATAGTAACAATAGTAAAGACAACAATTTAAAACCCTTGAGAGTGCTGACCAGTGTATTTCCTAGCAGGTGAAATAGCATCATTCGCATGCATCCAATATAATAGCTTGTCTTCGATCTTATTTAGGGCAGAAAGCGTCAGAATCAAAGTTTCATGTTTCAACATTGAATAGACATTCAACCCATAAACTGGCATTAATGTATGATGCTTCACTGCGTCCGTAGCAAAAGTGATGTTCTTTGGCATTAAGTCGGAGCTGGAAGTATACAAAAGATGAAGGATTAATTTTTTCCCTACTCCGCATACATAATTAAAACACGTAGTTTCTATAACAAAAAACGCCGAAAAATTAACTGTGTCAAGCTTACTCATCTACGAACAAAAGTGACATTCCCCAGTGTCTCTTAGCAGCTAGATCTTGTAAATATTGGGGGTCATCGGTAGGAATATCCAGGGAGTCCACAATTTTCAAATCATCCTGAGCAAACTTGACAGACAAGGCGGAGCAGAGTCCTTTAACACGGGAATAAAATGGTAGCATGTAAAAATGCAATTCCGGTCCTCGAGGCCCATGAGCCTTCCCTCCATGGTACCATAAAGGGCTAGTGATGGATCCGTGTCGAGCTCTTCCCAACCCTTTCTGCGGCCAAGGCTTTCTACCACCACCAGGCTTTTCTGATCTGTTCAATGCTTTTTCCCAATTCTGTTTTAAAATTAAAAATACAGATGTAATGAAAAGAGATAAGTATCTGATAACTAATTCAGTACTGCATGAATACAATATTATGAATTTTATAGTAAATATAAGCGGATTCTTTAGTATCTCACTCACGCACCTAACCCCGGCTGAGAACCTGAATTACGTACCCTAACGGGAAGTAAAACCTAACCTACCTAACACAGTCTGCACTGTTGCCAAGTTGTGCATGCGGTGTTGCCATGTTGTGTGGGAGTGTGTGTGATTGAGATACTAAAGAATAGCCAAATATAAAAATTATACTTGAAGTGAACTTACAATATACCTGTACATTCTTTGCCACTTAACATTTTCATGCAAAATATCGACGCGTGGAAAGGACCCAAAGATATCCGGATGAAGACTAACCAACCCTAATTTCTGTTCTTTAACTGTATCCAAATTTTCAAGCCATGCTTGTCGAGGTTCACGACGTGGGGGGAGGAAAGAGAGATTTCTACTGGTAATAATTGGTAAAGGCCCTCTTTCTGTGATCAAAACATAAACAGTTCAGATGTCAAAGATTTCCCAATCAAACTTGAATAAATGGTAAAACACAATAGGTCTCCTCTGTACTTTCAACTTTGTTACTGCAGCTATAAATTACTATATATGCCCATTGAAGCATTTAAAAAATATTTTGCACATGATTAATTATACTAAACAGACTTTGTCCATACCTATTACTACGGCGTCAGAGTTGGTATCGCTACGAATGGGCAACTGAATTTCTGGTTCGCTGAACCTGATTACTGTTGAGGATAAATATTTTACGAGAGCACCTGGACTAGGATTTCCAAGTTTGCACAATTTCCTTACCGATTGCATTTTATTCATTTAACTATTACTTTATTATAACCAAGTATGGATTTGTATTATTATTAAATAAACTGACTCATGAATGATTGTACTATAGCTATTTGCAAATTTCAATTTCCATAACTCATAAATGAATGATCAACCTTGTACACAGGTGTTGCTTCAACGTTAAAACAACACTGATAATTACTATTCGGTCACGCACTTCAACTTTTAGCTTTCAAAATTACGAAAATCCCTAGTGTGTATTTACTAAAGTGGTTACCAATTACCAATCAACAAAAACACGAGACCCGGACCCGAGGACCAAGAGGACCAAGACGGAGGACGGAGTCGACGGAGTGTGGATAATATATTATAGCATTTAAATATAGCGCTTTCAAGTCGTACGTCTTGTGAATCTTTTTCGCGGCAACCATCATCCGAGCATATAGTCGAGTAATCGAGTAAATCGAGCTGGAGTGCTGGAGTATTGATTATCACATCACACATTTACTAATTTACGTGATAACTAATTACAGGCAGGTAATCAAGACGAGTCAATCATTAATTATCAGTTAATTACTTATTAAAAGTTACCATTTTATGTTTGTTGTCCGTTACTAAGTTACTAGTCACAAGTCACTTATGCTTGCTAAACTCATCGACAAGTCGACAATTCCTAGAACAATTTAAAAACTAAAAGCTGATGCTTTTTGTTGATTGAATTTAGATGAATAGACTCATGAGTAATTGGTAATAGGAAAATAATTATGCAGCCATATTATAAACTAATATTGATTGTATATATAATTTGTTAATTGTATCATAATCTGTCATGCGGTAACGCATAACAAGATAACGCAAAAATTATTCGTAACTAATCAATCCTTAACTGTTAACCAGATCCTGTTTTTAACAATCACAATCCGGTTGACTGCCGTGTGGCCGTGTCAGCTGTTGACTGGCATTTTCTTAAACATTATCTGAAGTCTGAAGTATGGCAGCAGCGTCCCCGAAAGTTGGCGAGAAGGTCAAACACATCTACAAGCAGTTATATCCCTGGAATTCAAAATTTGATCTCGCTACTTACCTTTGCAAGAGCATCTTTTATTCGTCTGGTAAAAATTACATTTCGATCTATTTTGAAAATCTTGGTGTAATTTGTGTGCGTATTATCGTTTTTATAGTCTATTGTTTGCTTTAATTCGGCTCTTTTGTTCTTCCACTTGAGACTTGATGTTCAAAACCTCCTTGTTTTCAGTCTGTCCCTTTGTTTTTAAACATTTCTCAGATGGTGTTATTGCCCTAAACAAGCCGTTTGGTGTGGGACTGAAGAATCTGGCGGACGATGAAATACAGAAACTCGATAAAAATAAACCCAGAAATGTTTTGCATACTCATGGAGTTGGGTCTACTTACACTTTTGAGGATGCGTTGCCCCTTATTCGAAAGGAGCTTAATCTTCCGAAACTTATCGTTGTAAAGTCGGCAGAAAAGTTAGTATTGAATTTTACAAATAGAATGGGATCAAATACGAATTTACAATATGTATTGTTTCTGAATATTAACTACAATGACGCTCATTTCATTATCATTGATTGTACAGGTATCATTCGGGTGTAACGGTTTTAGCTGAAAATGAAGCAGTTGCAAATAAGATCAAGAAGTCCATAATCCTAGCTAAGGCCAGACAAAATTTCCGCTCAACCTTTTACATAATTTCGCCTTATATTCCACTTAAGGGTTCCGATGGTAATGAATTTAAGGAGCGAGTGGCAATAAGTATGCAAAAAAATCCGATGCATAATGTTGCGCAGGTAAACCATGGGACTGAAGCTTCGTCCCTTCAAATTGAACAACACTGTACTGCACTGGCAAAGTGGTGATTTAAATTAATAGTTCTAAATGCAATTCCTGTGATTTTATTTGTGCAGCCAGTGATAATACGAGAATTCAGTAGAAATAGTGTGAAAAGAAGAGATGTTGATCCTGTCCAAGTGGCATTTTCTATAAAGAGTACTAGCCCATATCTGAGTACATTAGTGCAATTCAAATGTAACACTACTAGAAGAAATATGCTAAGGATTTACTGTGCTGACATGTTGATGCCTATATTGGGAGATCATCTTTACAGTTGTAGAGTGACCACAATTGGTGGTGTTCCAACGCATCTAAACCCTCTTCATTTGAAACCAGGGTCTGTACATCAGGTAACAAATAAGACAATACAGCAGATTATCAATGTTTGCCAATTTTAAATATTTCAACCATTTCAATTTCTTTACTACTATTCAACTTGCTCTTATAAAAAATGAAATTTCTAATTGAATTTTGTGTAGAAACTCCCCCCAAAAATTTTTTTGGCGCTGGAGCTGCAAAAGGAAGGTAGCGCCATAATTCCCTTACATGTACATTTAAGAAACCTGACTCTTGTTGATTTTAATGGCCGCAAGAAGGACTTAAATTTGACTGCCCCATTTACAGACTTATTTAAATGGACTTGCGATGCACTCAAGTTGACATTGCCCCAGGATAACGATAATGTGGTCAAATAATATTATTCGTGCAAATTATTAAATATGCAATATTAATATTAACGACGCCTTTTACGTAAGATTGTTAGTAGCTCAGTTAAAATTTATACCGTTTTAATAGCGAACAATAAGAAACAAAAGTCAATATATATAATTATAGAAAAATAATTAAAGTTCAATTTCTTCTGCCAGCATTTCCTCATCAGATTCGTGAATTTCTTCAACAATTCTTTCGTCCTGAGCTTTCTTAAGTCCAGCACCAGGTGCTCTGATAAGAGACAGGTTGCGTTGAACCTCTTTGATGTCCTTCTCTTTATCCAGAACTTTAGCTTTCTTTAGTCGCTGCATTATGTGCTGAGCACTTCTCTTCTGTCGGATTTTTTCAACTTTCTTCATAGCCTCCACTAAAGCAAGGAAAAAAAATTCAGAATACGCACGTGGAAACTCAGTAAACAATGCTTACATTACGAATCGCTGAACATACATAATGTACGTAGACAGCTATCGAAAAAAAAACTCACCCGTCTTAACCCATATTTCCCTATCATATTTGTGTGGCTCATTTCTTCTTTTCTCAAATTCAAATGATGGATCAACAGCGAGCTCTTTTCCCGATGATTTCCTGAACGCTTTAGTCCATCTAACTTTCCTGGGATTCTTCTTCTTCTGGAATGCTCGGTGACATTTTGATCGGCAGAATTTGAAAACCTGGATGGAGCAACCAAATAAAGGATATGTTCAAAATCAGTGTGTAAGTCTTAAAATGGAAAAAATAATGATGCATCTCATCCTTAACCAGACATTACAAGAAACTCTAAGAAGGAAATGGAATATTCTTTAAATTCCTGACGAGGTTCATGTTTGATCAATTGAAATATCACAAATCTCATTGAAAATAAAATGATCTAATCTACTGCGTAATTTTAATTGGAAAGGGTGAACGAAGTAATTTTAACGGACCAGGAGCTACAGATTCACAGCTTCGCTTACTAAGTTTAAAACCCAAAATGAGCAAAACCGCTTTTTCATTTTTACTGTTGGCTATAAGTTTACTCTGCTCAATTAATCCTACATTAACCTATTAAGGGGCCAACAGTCACCGTTCCCCGCATCAAGGATTCTTTATATGGCGAAGGGCAATAATACATTCATGCCCTTAACACTTAAGCTTTCAACTTGGTGAGAGCGAAAAGTTTCCAAACATGATTTCTGAACACCTTACTTAGCATTTATTAAAGTATCGTGGATTTTATTACGTATTAAACCGTCGTCTTATTAGGACCTTACTGTCAACTGTTGACTGTAAATTCAATTACAAATAACTTTCAACTTTCTAAATTTAATTCTTTTGTTTTTTTTAATCAACTCCTCTTCATTCATCATTCTAACCTTTCCTCAAAATAATGTGTGCCACATGACACATCCCCATACAAATATCTAACGATCACATGATCTCCGCCAAAATCAGTTACAATTTACAATAATGTAACGTGCTTTAAGGGAAAAATAGAAAATTGCTTATGCTAGTTCATAGTTAGTTACATAGGTTACATACTCCTACTAGTAGTTAAGTACACCTTGAACAAAATGCAATATAATACTTACCTTACAATCGTTCCTCACAAATTGTATTCCATGCCCAGGGAAGAGGTTCGAAGAGCAGAAATAACACTTTTCAATCCTCATGATGATGTGCTCAGTAAAATACCTACGAACACCTTTTTTTAAAATTTAAATCCCAATTATTTTGCTAATTGTTCCGGATCTGGCTACGAAGGATGAAAGGTATTCTGAGAAGAACGTAAGCATGTGTTGGGGATCGAATTTGGAGCTTCTATTCCGAGCAACGCACGTGTTCCGACAG
>JAAXYX010002628.1:0-16766 GCA_036851915.1 Ptenothrix huangshanensis
CATAAATAATAAATACTTACCAACCACATAGCACTTTTTAAACTCTCTCAAGTTAATTTTCTCCTTCTTTTTACTTTTACTTTCCCCGATGACCAAAGTGTCATCGTTCAGTTGCACATTGGACTTCACAAGTGTCGCTGGATTGACACTGCTTACCGACACAAAATATATATTTTCGGCGAGCTGTTGCTGCCCTTCAAATTTTGGACGTACATCCACTGCTAGGAAGGATGAACTGAACTTAGCGACTTTTTCGAAAAAGTTTGTTTTACAACACCGACGTAATTTTGAGCAACATTTTTTCTCATTATCCTCATCCATTTCTTTTGTACAATATCTGTCTAGTCTATACTTTTGTCTTGAAAATCATCATCGTTTATTGGCGTAAATCTCGTTCTGTAACCTCGTTCTTCTATGTCCAACAAAAAGATTGCATAATGTTATGCATTATGTTAGTCTAGATTTAAGAGCAGTGTCTGGTATTTAGTTAGTTGGTTTTAATTTTACACTTACCATCCGTTGTCAGCTGATATCAGAATCGTATCAGGTCATTCGTGTTTTGAACTGATGCCTTATTACAAAATAATTTAGTTAACGTACATACTAAAGATACTAGCGCAAAACTTAATTTGTACGTATTTGTATTAAATTTTTCTAATTAATTACTCTCTAATGTTAACATGGCTATTGCAGGACTAAATTTAACTTTTACTTATTAGGTATGTACATACTACTGAATATTGTAATATTGTGTGAGACGTGAGATTCACAATTCTAATCCAAAGTTTATTTCATTGCTTTTCGCGGCAATCAAAACTGGTGCACAATGTGCACATCATGTCTCATGTCCTATGGGGTGGCTAGATTTATCACAGCATAGATAGATATACATAATATAATATTGTCCGCATTTTATAGAATTTATTCAAGTCAATGTACATGTACATGTAGTATGTAGTCCTCATGCCTTATTTATTCTTCATTCATATCATACTCATACATACTTGCTTTGATTGTAATACTTTGCTTTTTGAGTGACAAGGATTAGATTTTAAAAATATCTACCTACTGCAGGAAGATGAAATATGTCAATATGTAATGCAAAATGCAATTGATGTTGAAGTTGAATTAGTTGGTAGCTTGATAGTGTTGGTACAAAATACACATAATATACAAACAGAAGCGCCGCAATATTTTTTTTCGTGTAAGGCCTGGAAAAAACTTGATCTCACGGTGTGACTTTTTTCAGTGTTTTTTTAGTGTCAGTTATTACAAAAAAGGCAACTTTTTCGTGTAAATTAAAAAAACTGATTCGTGTTCGCGTAAATGTAAAAAATGGACCTCTTTCATGTGTATTTAAAAAAACTGAGTCGTTTTCGCATAAATTTTAAAAAATGGGCCTTTTTTCGCGCACATTTAAAAAAACTGAAACGTTTTCGCGTAAATTTAAAAAATGGGCCATTTTCGTGCATATTTAAAAAAACTACTTCTTTTCGTGCATCTTTTTCAAATCGTTTGCAAATCTTAAAGACGGCAGTGCATTTTTTAAAATCCTTTGTAGGCTTATACATGGCCTGCGCCAAGTTACGCTGCTGAATACAAAATGCAATACAATAATAATTAAGTAATTATCAATTATCACCAGTAAGCGTACCTAAGGTGTCAGTAGAAAATTCAGTGCATATTGTAATCCTGCCTTGAAACAATGCTGTATTATATAGCCCATTGTTTTATGGACTATGGATGTATCATTAATTTGATTCCAGGCAAACAGTCTGCTTTGTATTTTAATTACCTGCATGCAACTCCTACCTTTCCGAATTTTTCATATTTCATTTCTTGATAATTCCTGATTTTCTAAAACTCAAAATAGATTCCAAAAATAAGAAAAAAACTTGTAAATAAAAGAAACCTGTAAATATATGTACCCAAAATACATTTTACTTATTTTAATCCCGGATTGGACGTGTTTAAAGTGAAATAAAACACAAAAATATTGTGGGTGGTGCTAAAGTCCTTTAAGTTCGTTCATCGTATTTCCGCTCATTCTGGCATTACTGACAAAATGACAACTGAAATAATATTTGTCTTCTGTTTTTGCAACTGTTTTGCAACAAACGAAGAAAATTATGTCAGAAATTGCAAAGTAAATCATAAACAAGCAGCACATATGTATTTTACATGTTTTGCGAATTTCCTGAAATTTTAAGATTTTGAGAACATTTCCTGATTTTCCCGGAGGCTTCGAAATGCAACTCGTTAAAATTGCATCCTTTAGAATGAAAGTATGCTATAATTTGACACTAGACGATTTATCTAGGAGGTAGGTATAATTCAATACAATTCTGTTTAAAATAATTATTAGTATGGTCTACTGTGTCGTTTGGCAATTGTTATAGAAGCAACAGTGAAATAAATTATTTCTTTCTCTCTCTCTCTAACCCTGAAATTTGTAAAGATGTCGGCATTATTGCACAATAATCGATTCTTCATTATGCGTGGTCTGTAGTCTGTGGGTATACTTACATACAGAAACGACATTGATGCGAGAAATAATCACAGACGAATAATTTGTTCATGACGAAGTTTTCGTTTTTCCTTTATTAACACGAATGTATTTTTTTCACAATATTTTACTATCACAAAAATTTCCGTAAGCATATGAATATAATCATTTGATGATGCAAATGTGATGCATTTATTAACTATTACCACCATACAACGTCAACTATACTGATTTGTTTCCCGACGAATGATCATATCATAAATAACAAAAAGTATATATAATTAATTTAATCAATTACTTCTAGTAGTAGCATTGAATGCATGCCTTATCCATGCATATTATCTTTTAAAATTGTCTTAAGAACATCAGAATATGAAACAATATTCTATAAACTGCTACGCAGTCTTAAATACAATCAGTATTACAGATGATTACTATATACATACCTAATACGATGATTACAGATTAGATAAACACTACAACGAATAAATATAAGATACGACACGATTACGAAACTCTTAATTATATATAATTAAACAAACGATAACGATGATTTGACGAAGACAGTGACTTTAACTGACAATACTAATTTGCCACTAATTAAATAGTGTTCAGCGTATATAGTTTACAAACCTACGATTAGGTGCAAGATACTGTGTTCTACACATAATTATTGGGAATACGAAAATGAAATACTTAACCTCTATAGAATTACATTTTATGGTGATTTGGTACACAATCTATTTGCTACCGTGTATGTGTTAGTATAATTACATTAATTGTGAATTATAGCAGTATTCATATGTAGGTATCCATAATGTACGTAATGTTTTATGTAATTCCAAAATACCAGAGTAATACTTGTACTATGTATATCTTTTTATTTTTAATAGTGATAAACGAAAACAAAATAAAAGAATCGCATAATAATAACGTTTTATTATTATTATGTATAGACATTGAAGAAACTGAAACCGGAACTGATAGTGTAACTGGTACTACAGTGTGTTTCTCTACTTCTTCGTCACGTAGTTCTCCTTATCGAAGGAAAAAATCATAAATGTTAGTAATTAAACTACATCAACATCAACTCTATCCGATTCTCTAACACTTACTAAAAATACGAATTATCCTCAAATTGATTTGAATTTAGGTCACTGCACTGTTCCTGATTAACATTCTCAGCCAATAGAACCAAAAAAAGAGCACAGCATGCCAATTCTTTCTTTCTAAGGATGTAAACTATTATAAAAAACGTAATTATACTTATTTTTATACGTAATTATGCACGTACTAGTAATATATTATATCCACAACGACTTCCTTATCCCTCAAAATAATTAAACAATAATAATAACGCGAAAAAGGGTGATTCACTTGAGCCTTTAGAACTTTAGTGCACCAACCTTGAACGTGAAATAAGATAGGTATACGAGTAAATTCGTAAAGTAGGTAACTAGATACAGTATACAAATAGCATACACTAATTTAGTTTACAAGTAGTTAGCCTTTTTCATATATGTACCTACGTAAATTGAAGAGCAGTCAGTGAAAGCTTTCAGTTCATCTTGACTGCATCTATTTTCTCTTGCGATATAATATTTTTGTGTGCTGCTATACTTGTACATCACGATTATGGCAAATCATGAGTACGGTAAATCAAGTTTTTAAAGTTAATTAGGTACTTATTTTTACACAATTACACTGTACTCCTGTAGTCAACCGAATCCGAAATATTATATTTTACTAACATTAACCCAATTGTGCTTTTCCCCCTTCACAAAATAACATCACGTCTTGGTTTGGTATATGTTGGTGTCATCAATGTACTAATAATAAATTATAAGATTATTTAACTTAAGAATAACAATAATAAAATACATAGTAAATAGTATCCTGTGACTTGAATTGAAAAGGAAAATCAGGAAATTAATTACAACCACAAAATAAGATAGAAAAACATTAAGTGCTATAATTATTCCAATTTGAGCTTTGGAACAATTTGAATTCAACTTGTTGGATACTATGGAAGAACACGTATTTATATTACTAGAACTAATTACACTATAGAACAACAACGGAATAAAAATCAAGTCTTTTACATTGTATTAGGTGGTAGAAAATAATAAAAAAGGAGATGGTAACATAGCACAGCATAGTTGGCAGTTGATACATGGAAGCAACTGTAAAAATTACTAGAAGACATTTCAAGCACATGTCCAATGCATGTGTTTCTACTCACCAATTCAATGATAATTAGGTAAAAGCCGCCGGCTTTCACAACTAATCCTGTGAATGTGCAGATACAACACTGATCAAAATTTATTATTTCCCGTGTGTCGTCTATTTCCATTCTCCAGTTGAAACATTAAATCAATAAATCCTGACGACAATACGTTTACGTATTATTATTTTTGACATTTTTTGATACAATTATGGGAATTTGCGATTCGCGTGCAAATTACTTAAATCTAAAGTTTCTTACGATTGAGAATAATTTACGTTGCTCTATAACTTTTTTTTGAAAAAAGATAACAGTCTGAGTGTTTAGTCAATAGGAAAACCAACTTGCAACATTAGTTTCTTAGTTTGGAGTAAGATTTTCATATCGAAGTATTAATGGTTAGTATTAGAATTTCGAATTTAGAACAAATTAGTTGCGTCAGCTTGAACGAAACAAAGCCCCAGGCTAGGTTACAATTCAAAATTTAAAGCTACAGCTTTGAATGTTTAGGGACTTTGGAAGGACAGTAGATACAGAAAAATGGCTATTCCTGTAATCATACAAACATGATTAACTCTTATTAATCTCTTTGGTACACTGCTTGTATTAGCATTCATTCCTCGAAATCAATTCTCACGAAGTGCTACCAATGACACCCACAAATGTACCTACGTGTATGAAAAGAGTAAATAGAACTCAGTTACAACGAGAAATTCTGTGAACTTTAAAATTTACTTTCAGACAAGGTCTTTCACCAGAGCTTCAAGCGCATTGAATTAGTTTATGCTGTTGACTGAGTACTAACTCCCACAATATCAATTTTCCCATTATCTAGTCCAGGGAGTTCAGGAAATGGTGCCCTCCAAAATTCGAAAGAACTAAATCCGTCCGTAGTGCTAAACGAAACCGTTGAAGGGTCTTCTTCAATGTATTCCTGAATAAACGGTGTAATTCTGTACGGTGGAAATATGTACTCAGCTAACTCCACCAGGCTTGTGTATCTGCAACAAATAAAAATAATATAAAATAAACAACATTATATTGACAAACTTATCCACACTTTGTGATTAATTTCGAAAGAGTTAAGTAACCTACAGTACAAACTAAGTATATTAACAACTTCTGGGGTACGAATCACCAAAACCAAATGCAAATTTTAGAAATATGTAAACCCAAGCCTGTCGAACGGCCTATAGTAGTTTAAGTATGCAGCAACCAGAAAGCCTCAAAAACTAATGATTTTTTACATCGCCTCTTATCAGGGGAGTATAGCTAAGAAACCAATTGTAAGTTTTTTTAATGCACATACCTAATCTACAAGGCCTAACTTTAAACGCAATCTAAAGGGATGGCACAATGTATAAAGGAACAACTCAGCCTAAATGAAAGAAGAAAGCCGACATACCAGGGATTTAAATTTTTAAAGACTAATATTAGTTACAGGTTCTTTTTCACTGGCATTCATCGCCTTTCGCCATTAATAAAGCAGGTTGTAAATAATACATATTTTGAAATATTAAAACTAGAATATTTTAGAGTTACAGATGTTGTGTTAGCCAAATTTACCAAAAGATTTTAGAAAACAGGGAAAAACAAATAAAAAACAGGCTTTGAAAATCAAGAAACTAAACATGAAATTCTACCCATTAAAGAAGAGACAAATTCACCTATCCCACTTTAATAGGTCTTAGACTCTTAAAGAAGACATAGTCCAATATTTTGGAAAAATATCATCGGCTATGTGACTAAGGCCAATATATCTGCAGAGGAAGAAGAAGAAAAGAATCAAACCAATCCTGAGAATCTACCACATATATACACAATGCCTTTGGGTCTACATTTAAAAACCCGGAACTTAATCGTAACTTATCCAAACTGCTTATCTTTTGACTATTTAATTAAATGCATGTGAATCCATCAATTAATACACAATAAACATGAGAAAATTTCCCAAAGCAAATCTCGGCACAATAAAATTGTACAAACTTAACTCCGCGAACGCAAAAATATTATTCAGCAACTGCTTGAAAAAAAATAACAAAAGGTGCAGTGCAATTAGATGTAACCACACTAATATTTTATTAGCCAATAAAATGTAGATGTGCATCATTTCAACATAGCTATTAACAACCTACTTCATAAACTAAGCTCTAAATGTGCATTAGACATAAAGTCTGTCCAAGTTTAATTAAAAAAGATGAACTTACGATGACTGGAAAGTATTGGTGAGAGCATGGCGAAGTTCTCCTTTGTGATTAATTGTGAAAATTCTAGGAATGGCTATCTCCACAGCTCGGTAAGCCCAGACATCATTAATCTTATTTCCGTAGCCCGCGTAAAATGGATTTGTTGGGAATAACGTCTGCAAAAGTTTTGATTATATAACACATTAATTTCAGTGAAACTCATCATAAGCATACGATCCTGAAGAAACGAAACATGAATCCAACGTAATCTATACTTTTATTAGGTATACAACACATACGTGACAACATTAAAATAAGAACTAGGAAATCAGCAATAAATTAGTAACTGTACCTGAATGTCTCGTAGACAAGCAATTTTGAACTCTTCAGGCTTTTTCTCAATTACTTCACGATGAAGTGCGGACATTAGTGAGGTAGGGTTTAAAAGCAATGGACCGTCAGGAAAGCGTAACATCGTCCTGCCGAATTGACCTTAAATACTCACGAGTAATCGCTGCTTGACCTACAATTTAAATCAAATCATGTATAAACAGAAAGTAAAAAGGAAGACGGTACCTATTTAACACGCATAAAGCAGTAAACCATAAACCACAACAGCATTATTAGAATAGCTGAAACCGAAACACATACCAATAGCTCTAGCTGAAAGATACAGCATTTTGTATCCATTGTCTTGGATTTGTGTGAATAGTTGAGCAACTCCGGATTGAGCCCAATCGTTCCCAATAATAGGAAGAATATGACCAAGAACATCAGACTTAGTAATGGTGCCATCAATGTCAGAGACAACCACACGATCGTCGTATCTCCACAAATAAATGTGACATCGAGCCACTGTTGTGCCTTGGTATGCCGTTGTGACGCTGAAAACAGCTTCATTTTGTCCAGACCGAAGTCCCAAAGCAGCCTGCGATTAAAACAACAATTCAATTTAACATGGAATAATTATAGGCGGCATGTATCATTTACCCTACATAGTAGTACCGAATGACTTATGTCATTACCAACACATTTATTAAATATCACTCATTTCTAATGGAAAATGGGCCGCCAGCTGATGAAACCAACCCACAGCTCAACAACCATACACATATATACATACATAATTACTTCTACTTTTTTATATGCTTACTCAATACAGTGTAAGCAATTCAAGCTAATCATGAATACATAAACTTAACCGATATCGAGGAAATCAGGTTGTACCTTGAATACTAATAACTGGTTTGTGTCAATACAATTTAAAGAGGCCTACTGCCGGCTTAACTAGCAAATGCTATGACTATGCGCTGTTTTCTCAAACACTACCTACAAAGCGAAACCAGTTATGAGACTAAGTTCTTCAAATACTCTTTTGATGGCCACCTTCCTTCAACATGGTAGCGTGGCCGAGCGGTCTAAGGCGCTGGTTTAAGGCACCAGTCTCTTCGGAGGCGTGGGTTCGAATCCCACCGCTGCCAATAATTTTTGGGCTTTTTTAACAGTGACAAATAACATTAGTGAACGCCTAGTCTTTTGGACACAACTTTAGAAAGCCCTGAATTTTGAGGCCATAATTATTAGTAAAGTTTTACGTACTTGAAATCAATTTTATCGTATTCTACGGCAAAGTTTATAAACTGGTTCTTTGGCCTGTACTCGGAACTATTATTGTATTGTTTGTAGGTCTTCAACCACGAGGTTTTAGCAATGACTATTCAATTCATGATGATTACATGTGCGTCAAGACAATAATAGAGAAGTTCAAGGTAAAAGCCAAGCCAGTCATTATCACTATCGCAATATTTCATATCCTTAGAAAAATGTAACAGGAAAACAGACGAGAATTTATTGTCACTGATTAACAGGAAAAAGTGTGAGCACCTACATAGCTACCTACCTCCATTAGTTGGCAGGAACTAACAACAAACAACCATATGATCAAGATTATTTATAGACACACCAGCTCCACAATTACTATCTCTTCAAGCAATGGCATTGTCTGTGTCAGTGTTCTCTGTAGCATGCATCATTCTTCAACGTTGAAGAGGTAGCAGGAGCAATGGGATTGAGTTTCGAAACAGGGAAAGCACAAGAATCATGAGTACTTGTCGTGATTTTTCACTGTGTTGTTTGATCAATAAAGAACAGGGCATTCGCATGCAACCAAACAGTAAAATAACTCCTAGCACTAAGTTTCAGTGCCAGCCAACTCTGAGAGAATTTCAACTTGTTCACGTTCATGGTAGTTCTATCCAGATACAGGAGAACGTGATCAGATGATTACTATAAGTATGAAAATGCTAACAAAAAACTCATACTGTCAGTTTGCCATACCTAGTCAACAAAGATAAAATTACAATGTTATTTCTCTCGTAGATTTTTGAACTTCAGTTAAGCAAGTGAAATTGGATTACAACTATGATGCTTTCACAGCTAGATAAATACAAGCTAATATGAGTAAATAAGCTAAAAAATATACGTATATTGTATTCTATAAATAACGGCAACAACTTGATTAAAAAGCTTCGATTTCAAAGTCCATCGTATCGTCATATGTCTAACAAGCGATAGAGCTGAATGAGGCACATTATTTCTGACATGTTCTACAGACGGAAAAAATACGACACATTACTAGTACACTACTTAGTGTACGAGAATGAAGAATGAATGCCCAAGGTGTCCTTCTATGTCAAAGCGGATACAAGACAGCTATTTCGCAACTCGAGCAAATTTAAAAGGATGTTTCTTTTTCCCCTACTCGTGATTCATTTCATACTAAAAGTCGTCAAGTGATAAACCCATAAAACACTGAACAGACAAATATGTAACAAGGATATAACTGAATACTCACAATTTGATCAGAGGTTAGCCGCATAGATTTCTTGTACTTTTCAGCATTGGGAACTCCAATATTGATGCTAGCACTAACATTAAGTGGAGGAGGAATTGGTTTATGTGAAGGTGAGGGTTGAACGCTGGCACTCCGGCTCGTTCTACTGTTTTTCGTATTCTCTTTTTGCCCACCACCGCCTTCGGACTCATCAGATGAGGAAGATGAACTGTCTTTGTTGTTCACGCTACTACTATAATTAGCAGATATATTTGCCAATTCCTTAGCACGACTTGAATTAATCAGAAGAGGACTGGATTCATTCACAACACTTGCGTCTTCACCCTTAGGAGCGCAGTCAAGTGAGTCTGGCACATGTGACTCAACCTGTTGCTCTAAATCATTTTCCAAGGCTGCCGGATTCTGTGACCTTCTCCATGGGAACCATGAGTAGCCTGGTTTCTTGGAGTCTTTACCACTATTACTTGCCATACTATTACTTCTCTGTATGGTATGAGGATCCATAATTATTGGCTGTCCGGACTCGTCCTTCTTTGTGAACTGGCCAATTAATCTGCAAGAAAAAAAAGGAAGTATGAATACAAATTAAGGCTCCGACACTCTTCCAGAGAAATATGCATTATCACGATACTGCTATCCCAATTGTTTAAAATATTAACCTATCATGAAGCTGGGGTGGGAGGGATCGTTTGAAGAATATGGTGGAAAGCAATTGAGGCAACGCAGCAGACCAAGGAACTAATTTTCCGTCCAACTTGACCACAATATTTTCTGGTGGAGTATTTAATATAACTTCGGGGTTTTCAACCAATTCGTCAAATGTTAACTGAGATTGTTCAAATAGCGCAAGATTTGAGCCACAAATAGAAATTGCCTCAAACTGTGGAACGCTCGACGGTGTTGATGCCGACGCTGAATCTAAACACAGAAAGATAACTCGTCTACAATTCGAACTTACACCTTGCCTGTCGTTCGAGTATAATTAATTACAATAACATTAAGTTACAAAGTACAATTTGTCCTACCGTGCCGACGTTTTTCCTTTTCTTCTTCCATGTAAACTGATAGCTGAGAACTTCTTGGCGACGAACCAGGAGCTGGTGATTGAGGTAGAGAGCTTCCTTTCCCAGATTCAACATCCTCATCTTGATCACGCTTTGACGACTCCTTTAACTATTTCCCACGAACAAATATCATATATACATTTAATGTAACATTGTGTACAAAAGATACAAAGTCCGTCAAGGATTAACTTAGTAATTTTCTAGAAAGCATTTTTGTGAGACCGGAGCATCTTCAGGTTGTAAAGATACACCAGATAAAATGAAAGTACTTAATACTAGGAAGTAATTACATCTCTTCCAAAGTTGGGGAAGTAAAGAGCAGCTACTTCCGGATCCATGCTTTCTAAATTGAGATCATCCAGATAGATTCCAGTTGCGGAATCCGTAGCAGTCGTTGTTCCCTGTCCAGAGCTGTGCCTTTTCGTCATGAATGAGAACATACCCCCAAGTAATGACTTATTTTCAGTACGGCCAGCTGTCACAGAACTTTCATCATCACTGGATAAAGGATTATCATCACCTACAATAGAAGTATCAAATTCCACTTAAGTAAATTAGATCTCTTTAACGACAATTTCTCCAGCTTTAACATAAAATTAAAAGGTTTCAGTTCCATTTTTTCCGGTCAAAGCTTAAGCTGCATAGCTTTATCATACTCGCACAATATAATTTTCTCTTTGTACCAGAGACAAATCCATACCAAAATACACAGTCACATGAGAACTTAATCAATTCTAAAACACTTGATCAGAAACACCAGGTGTAAAAACGGAAACCCTTGGTAAAGCGTGATGTGAGTACGTCTAGAATTTACAATAATAAAAACTACAATAATAAGGAAATATAGTTTCCTTTATCGTTACTCTTCGTATGTATCAACAATTCCTATCGATTTGCTGATTTGCATCAGCAATTGAAACATGAAAATATTGTAATACCCTCAATAAATAAGGTTTACAACGTAATCTGAGGCAATTTGAACAATCCACTGCACGAACTTTACTTTCAAGTAAAAATAGTGTACCAAAAATAGCATTAGAAACCGGACTTTACTCCTCGTTAATCTTGGACTAAGGTTTGGTATTAGTGTATTGCTACCAGTTGTTTGTGGTAGTCTACGCCATTATTACCGGTTTCGCCTAATGTTTGTCTTGTGATTGTTTGACTTTCAATCCGTCATAAAAGTGCAACTGGAACTGCCATACGACCGATGGTGATAAAAATGAGCTGCTGCTGACATTTAAAGTAAGATAATCGTAGTTCAAGGTGCAGTGTTATTAATAGGTGAGTAACGCCATCACCCATTGTTCACATGCACCATAATTAACTACTTTCAAATACTAGAACTATATAGTAAGCCCGAGCGTCCTGGCAAGCGTTATAGAAGGTCCTAAGTGAAATCATATAGGTATTTCGAATTATGGGAACGAAAGCTGTAGCATTTTTAAACTAATTTGTTGAACTTCTGAACCCTAATTAAACGAATGAATCAAGGCAGCACTTAAGCCCTGGAGACAAGACAAGAAAGAAACTAGTGATGGAAAAGGTTTTGTTTTCAATGTGACATAGCCACAGAACACGCACAAAATGACTTACGTGGCTTCATATCATTTTTCGCTAGTGCTGAGGATGGGTCTGCAGCCATCGGAGTGATGGCAGGTGTTGTGTTTCCCGTGGAAGGCAATTCACCCCATGGCCATTTGCCAACCTCTTCGTCTTCTCCAATCTAGTCAGACAAAAGCGACACAAAAAATTTTAACATTAAAAATAAGAGCTCATACCTACCAAAAAACTCTAATTAATGTAACGTCACACTCAAAGTAGCATGGTGAATTTCTCATTCCGAATACAGATACTCACGGAAGTTGACATCCAGGATCAACGAAAAGGGACATAAGAGCATATTGTAAAAAATGCAAGAAAGAACAACGTGTTGGAGAGTATGTAAATAATTTATAAAGCAACAGTAATTTATACACTAATACAGACGAACACTGCATGATCGTTTTCTCTATTTGCAAGTAAGCACGCAAAGTGGGCATTACTGAAACGGAAGAAAAGAAATGGCTGCTTTCGAGTACATACGTAATACTATTTTATTGCTATTGATCCAACCAAGATACCATATCTTACATGAAACAATGCATTAAATAGCTTTTCTTGCTACTCCTACTTCAAAAAATATCCATGGTATTTGTACCTTTTGAATCTTACTGATTTCATACTCCGAGTCGGACTGGATTGGAGTTGATGGTCTGGAGTTTTGTGGAGTTGAAGTAACTTCAACTTCGGTGTCAGAGAAAAAATCGCGGTGGTAACTTCGATTTGTAAGATTTAAGCACTGATTAGATGCCTCTAATGCCTGTAGTTTCCCCGTCAGCCCTGACAACTCTTCGTCCATAGGAAACATTGTCTCCGGAGTTTCCGTCTGTTCGCTTTCGGGAACGAACATCGGGTCCACGATAATATTACTTTTAGATCCCTACATATACATATTCATTTTTCATACCAGAAAAAATATTTTTGGCTTCAGCAAAGCACGACATTACTAAATTTTACACAAACCACAAATAATATCACTAAATTTACCTGATTACGTCTACGCTTTTTTCTTCTTTTACGATTTTTAGAATCATCTCCTTTGGCACTGAGAGGAACTGGTTCAGTCACGGGTGCTCCAATCGCATTTATATTGAGACCATTATTCAAATCATCATCGCCGATTGTCACAATCACTGAGCCTTCGAGAGTCTTGTTAAGATCTTCTTTGTCATCTGCAGATTCTTCCGTCTCACCACGCTTCGTCCGGTTGTCAGAATCTGACAATTGTGGTGACGCCGGGAGGGGAGATGTTGCCAAAAATTCGTCATCGAATTCATCGTCATAAACTTCTTGCACAAAGAATGCTTCTCCAGAATCTCCCAATTTCATACGGACTGGGACAGCCACTCCATTTATCTCGATATCAACCACCTTTTAGGTAACATTTTATTCATGTTAAATGTTAGAAGTGAAAATTTAATTACACTGAAATAGTAACATCCACTGTTTTACACTGTATTACACTACCATAAAATACGCATATATAATCATGTAAAATTGAGTAGGTATGCCAAAGCTGGTGCTTTAAAAAAATTAGACTTTGGCTCAAAGGAAAATTAAACTCAAGTAAGCAAATTGAAATAACTTTCATATGTCAAGTGGAGTAACCAACAGTCAATGACAAAAGCGAAGAGGGTGAATCACAAAGGAAACCAATTCCTAACACCCACGTCAGTATCTATTTGAATGAACGTAACGCTAAATGTTAAAAATGGTAGGTCTAGTAGTATTCCCTTCCTTTCGTAAACGAAACGTTTGAATAAATAAAATAGAACATCTTGGCAACTTCCACTCTCAAGCAAATGAATGTAGTGACATTGAACGTTCTTGGTCCTACGAACGAATAGTTGTTAAAGGTGTAAAACTTAACGTCTTGTTAGCATCGTTATGCATTTTCGGAGAGCATGCTNTCCCTTCCTTTCGTAAACGAAACGTTTGAATAAATAAAATAGAACATCTTGGCAACTTCCACTCTCAAGCAAATGAATGTAGTGACATTGAACGTTCTTGGTCCTACGAACGAATAGTTGTTAAAGGTGTAAAACTTAACGTCTTGTTAGCATCGTTATGCATTTTCGGAGAGCATGCTAACCTTTGTACCTTGAACGACGAAATGTACGTCCCACATGCAAAATTCACACGGATTTGAACTACTGCGAGAATTTCGGCAATTCCAAATTCCTCCTTTCTAACCAACATGTCATTTTTCAGTATGCTACAAGATTCAGAAAATATACCTAACCTACATAAATCGTATCTCACTCAATTTGGCTGTGACTTTGAGAGTGTCACTATGCTCCCCTTCATCCTGCTGAACTTTGTTTTCATTAGGTAGGTATATCCTAGGTAAAATTGACAGCGCTAGCATGAACTACGCGTAGATTACATACATACCTATTCAAAGGAGTTACCTACAAATAAAGTAGCCGGTACTGTCAATTTAGCTAATTATAAAAATAACACATCAAACATTTACTGTATTCCACACTCAGCAAGTTCGCCCTGCATGCTGATAGAAACAGATGCTTTAAAAAATAACTAGCCTCTGTAGCCTATCGTCTATTAACGAGGATACCTAGTAATTATCTACATAGTACATAGTAAGCAAATATATATAATATGTTTAGGTACGTAGGTGGATATAGGTACAGTAATTATACCATTCCAAATGTAATCAACTTCAATGCAACTGAATAAACAATACCCTAGGTAATGTTAAAAGTACATTCACAAATTTATGCAAATAAATTCGGCATACATTTCCTTCCTTGTTATTTTAAATTACAGCTTTAACAAAATACAAACCATGGCTAAATAGAGCGTTTGGAAGTCTGAAAGGATCCCATACTACAACTAGAATCGTGGTCCAATCCAACGATCCCAGTCTAAAGCTCCGAAATAAAAAAAATCTATAATAAGTCACACAAGTAAAAGATAATAAGAAATACCAACCTTCTCTCGACTCCGCAGAACACCCAGCTTTCCAAAACGAACGTGGAACGGCGAGCACTTAAGAGTTCCATCTTCCTGTTCAACAACCACCACATCAATAGCACCGGTCAGAGTAGCTCCATTTATTCCACTGTAAAGTCCTTTCAGATTTCCAATGACTCTTCCTAAATAATTCATCCTCTTCAACGAGACTCCTATTTGTCACTCCGACTTAACCAATCGTCGATCCTTAACACTGACTCAACGAAGATCAATACAGGTAATAGCTTTTTCTTCAGTAATTAAATTCTTCGGGTCTCAAATTATCCTCTTGTAAATGTAATGGCAGCGTGGTGTAAATAAATATTAGCACTCCAATATATTAGTCCACAATACTTCCTTCCCGTTCTTGTTCTGGTCTACTGACTGTAATGTCGATGCGATGAGATATGTGGAACTCCAACTTCAGTTTCACCTGTCACGGCACACACCTGTACGCAAAGGCAACCCACACAAAAGTCAATAGTTAGCGTTGAAAAGTATACTATGATTGAATCTGCACATGAGATGATGACTCCCTCCCCTATTCAAGCTAGGTCTAGAAGTCCACACGGACACTAAACATATGTAATATCCAGGTTCGTTTAATCTAACTAGGTACTTATCTATCACAATGTCTCATTCACGTTCTGCATTTATTTACTACATTCTCGGAAATCAATTAGCTCCTGCTATGACTATAAAAATGATGCAATACCCTTGACTGACACTGTCACGACAACTACATCATTCCAATAAAGCAAAATATCATCTACCGATCTACTTGCAAAACATTTAATAGCATTTACACCACCAAAATCAGGAATTTAACCAACAATCGTAAGTATTAAAACTTGACACTTCCTACGACGATCCATACCGCTACGTGGCTAGTCCAATGCAACAGGGACAAGAAATACTCCCTTATACATACCTAACCACATCCAATATTGAAGCCGACCCGACTGCATTCATGATAATGATAAACAGCCTCGAAATCAGAGGTCCCGAACCCTCCACTAACGAATACCGAATGAATTAGCAAGACGATACGGGACTAATTATAGGGAAACAACGTGTATAAAAATGTAAAATACAGGAAAACAGTAAATTTATTTCTCCGTTTATATTTATTTTTTAACCGAGGGTCATAAAGGAGTTTTTAATATTACTAAAAATGAAGACAAGACAAAGGGACGTAAGTTCGCAAGCAGTCAATACAGAATGACGTACGTCAAAAGCACACAAATGGTAATAAAAACAACAAACCTTCAACTTGCCACTTGACGTGAAGTTCTTGTCTGAAGCACTCAATAGCCAAAATTACAATAACTAACGTATTGTTGAGTGCTACATATCT
>JAAXYX010002629.1:0-16762 GCA_036851915.1 Ptenothrix huangshanensis
AAAAAATTACCACTGGATAAAATAAAACTGCGTATCTTGGAAAAAATCCTGAATACACTGCTGACTGAAGTTGCATTTATCTGATATATCCAAAATTTATTTGGACTTCATTTTCCTGAATTGTTTCCTATGATTATATTTATAAAATGGTGTAAATGCTTCAAAGTTTTCCACCATAAAAATGAATAACTTGCACTTATTCAAAGATGCAAATCTCAATATTATCTATGTATGCTTTCAGTTCCTATACTTACATTCATAATAGTAAATATGCACGATTAGTTTTGACAGTTTTTAAGCATGTGTACAGCAAAATAAAAGAGCCAAAGCGGTTCCATTCATCGCAGCTGGGCCACCTACAGTCCAGCTACCTTTTCCTCATCTGATATACTCGTCTATAGTTACACTGGGAAAAACATCTACCAGCAACAAATCTCCAATTCCCCGACTTCCAGATTTTCAAATTCAAGGATAGCACATCGTCGAAAGATATAGGAAGTAAACTATCAACTAGCCTTAAGTAAGATGAGGAAGCATATTTCTTTCTGCCCATTCGAAATAAAATAAAAAGAACGTAAACACAAAACCCCACGAAAATAAAAAATATTACCACATCATCGTAGAAACCCAAAAACTAAACCTGAAAAGCATACGCTGGAGCTGACTTCCATTATATGAAAAGATATGAGCACTTTTGCCAAAACCTCAATTCAAAATTCAATCGCTAAAATCTCTAGGGCAGAGCAACTCTGAGACCATGATAGTCAAACAAATCTCTATAGAATCTTTTCAATGTTATGATATGGATGTATAAAATGTATAAGACAAACAGACGAATCCGAAACCCTAGACGCTGATTCAATTTGATCCTGTAAGAAGAAACGGCAAGTGAAAGAACATTTTTTTCGTTTTAGTTTTGAATTCAAATTTAGGTAAATCTGGAAAGAAATAAAAGGATACGCTGCTCTTACGCTACATACGTAAAGTTGCAATACATTTCTTCTTTCATGGGGAATTCAAAATTCTTTAAATTCAAATTCAATGATAGCGATAGCATCCCGTCTTACTTTTCCCTTCCAGCTCTGCTTCTCCTGACTTGACTTGACTTGGGCTTTGACGCTGGCTACCCATCTTTTACTTTACAATGCTATATACCCACCGTCACAGACTGTACGTGCAAAACTGGCCATCTCCACTTTCTACATAGAAAGTATTCCTTCCTACATGTTTTGAAAAGTGGGAGAATGTCCTCGTGCTGCGTTTTTTCATACAACCAAAAGTCTAAAGAGTTATAAAATTTTTGAATATTTCCTTTGGTAATTCAGATAATTGTGATCTTTGAAAAATCTATATAACTGAAAAGTAACCGCTAAGCTACCTCTATGCAGTTCTCATTTACGACGCGAGAACATCCCTAAAACTTTTGAAACATGCAGATAGCTCAGTTTGCAACTTTACAGAAGACATATTTCTTTTGCACACTGTATACACTAATATTAAAAAGAAACAGCTCCTTATACCTACATCGGAACATTAGGCAGGCAGACTCCTTCACTGAATCCATCATCAGATTCACAAACTACAGCTAGGGCTACAAAATCCATCAAATTCAAATTCCCAAAACGTATGCATACCTATAGAAAGTAGAGTTTGAGAAAAACACATATAGTCGCTTATCCTATCCTCAATGTCAAAATAGAGAATCGGTGAACGTTGTCTATGAAAAATTCATTTCAACTTTAACTTTTCCCATCCTTCTTTCAGCCCAGTTTCAACTCAGCACCGAAGTGAAAAGCCAAGTCAAGTCAAGCCAAGCACTTTTACATGTATAAAATAAATCATCTCTACCAAAACCAACATCAACACGAATGAGAATACGAATCTCACGAGCCCCGAAAATTCTGAGTTACATATTTCATGCGCGAGGCCTCACCCTCAGAACCCACGGGAAGCATGCATGTCCAGTACAGTGGTTTCTCCTACAGCAGTGACCTAAAAGGACCTGCCCATCCCAGACTATGCCGCACTATTTCTTCTTTGAGGACGACGAGGACTTGGACACCGAAGTTACAGTCCTCCATACGCCACTATATTAGCCTATGGCCTAGACAGAAGTGATCTGGCCGTCAACGGATGACATCAAAAATTGCAGGGAAAAAATAAAGACACATTTTATAGGCTGCAGTGGCTACTAATATGCCTATCGAGTTGTTCTTTTCCAGTTCATAGAAAAGTAAAAAGGGCAGGCGATACTAAACGGAAGTTAAGTCCACGTCAAACTATTATAAGTAGAAACATGATACAGTGATGAGAGTTATGGCAACAGAAATGTAAGTACAGATAATCTATTAAATCTACGTAACCCATAGATAATGTATTAAGGTAGTTCGATTGTAGTAAACAGTCGAGCTGCATTGATAAAGTATGATATTTACCCATCTTTATACAATATAAAATCCATAATCCGTACAAGAATGAAGAATCAAAGACAATAATATGTGAACGCATATAAAAACAACAACCAAAGGTCCAAAAAACAAAAAGAAAACTAAAAGGAGAAAAATATCCTAGCAAAATAACATCACGCAGAAAACTTTACAGTAGACAATATCCCATCCAATCCAATCCAACAACCCAAAGAAATAAACAGTAAAAAGAATAGTCTATAGCTATACAGTATTGCATATGTACGGCAAAAGCAAGCGTAAATACGGCTTGTCCAGGAAAGTAACCAAGAAACACGAGATAAAAAACGAAACTGGCAAATGGCAATAATAGTGAGGATATCTTCTTTGTTTGTACGTATCCCAGCTACATATCTATTGATATATCCACAATCCACACGGAGATAATCTATCCTATAAAGTACCCCCATATCCATTTATTAAAGACAGACAAAAGAAAAATTGACGGGGTAAATGAAAAAAAGAAACGAAGGAAAAAACAGAAAGAGAGAGAAAGAGAAAGAGAGTGACGGAATGAAGCCGCTTTTCAGCTTCATGTTGAGATCTTACAGTCATGTCATATAGCTTCACTAATCCTACTACCTTACGGCTTTACTACGAGGAAGGACGAACGCTACAAAGTAAGCTACGTACTTTTATATCTAAACAATATATAGGTACCTTTACATTTACAATATTCCACTATACACCATCCATGAGACTTGACGTTAACTTAAGAATAAGAAGAATCGGGTAAAAGTAAAGAAATGTAATACACGAACACAAAAAGACTTATATACCAGACTATATAAATAAGTACCTAAAAATATATATGCGGAAGAAAAGAAAAGATAGTATAAGTCGGACCAATAAAATAATTCGGGAGAGGAAACCAAAGGGAAATTGGGAAACGTCAAGCTAGAATTATCCACGTGCTGAGAAAATCAAACAGAGATTGTGAGCTGAGACACAGTCTAGAATCTAAATAAGGTATAAAATTGAATTTTTTCCCTATAGATCTGAGTACGGATAATTTTTCTTAATTTCTCTACCGATTCAACTTTTTATCGACGAGTTGGCAGCGTGAGCTGGGATTATAAACAATGAACAAAGAAGATTACCAGAGTCGGGTGAGTGCGAGGGATGAATTTGCAAGTGGTAATCTCCGAAACCCTCCCCTTCGACGGGGAGGAGAGATACCCCTCCTTCTCATATATAGTTTTCTCGATCCTTATTCTTTATTCCTAACACACTTGTCTTGGCTATACCATCATATAATTCTTTCCTTTATTTCTTTCAAGCCCTTACATGCCCTTTACTTGATTTTATATTCCTAATACTACATATATAAGTTCCTTCCAGTCTGGTACACAAACACGCACATTTTTATTCTCACAACCAAACCATTGCCATTTAGCATATCAAAAACTCCAAACAAACCAAAAAGAATGCTTCATTTTCTTCCCTTCTAAACAGTTCTTTATAGGATTTAACATTTACTTTCGATTTCCAACGTTTTCCCGTCTCGTTTACGTGCATTACACCGAAACCCATTATTAAATTGGGCTGTTGGATGGTACAGAGTTGGAATGGAATGGGATTGGTTGTAAGGATATTCATGAACAACGATTTAAAATTCGTCAGCTATTAGAACTATAACAAAGTATAAGCACACTTTCCAATATTCTAATTTTCAATCTCATAGCAAAAAAATTCGTCGTATGCCCCACCTCCTTCTCCATCCTCGTAGCTGAAGCTGGAACAACTGTCAATTTTGTGTAAAACCGAAATTCCATAGGTACCAACATACGTATCTTTAACAAGAAAGATAAGACTGACTTTTGAGTATCATATAAGTATGCCTCAAATAACGGCAAGCGCAGAAAAACCATAACAACCATAAACACATAACACATAACGAGCTTAAAATTGTCAAGTTCAGTTCCGTGGAATGAAAAACATTGAAATAAACCAACATTTCTTTTAACTCTTCCAAACCATAGGCACTGAGCACATTTCCTTGAAATAATGTGATACACAATCCGACCATAAATACAGATCTCATGCATATTCATTTTTCTTGCGTCTCGCATCTTTTACAGCTCATCTCATCTTATGAATTCCACTTCCTTAAATACACAACAGATCTTGGTCTTCGTCTTGTTCTTGGCCCTACTTCCCTACGTTTGTTCGTCTCCGTCTATACTATTTTCCGTCGAACTTTTCTTATGTTGCACTACACAAACACAAATTCCTTGAGCCAACGACAGAAAAAACTTTTAAACTCAAAACTGTCTCCAAAACTCTTCAACAAGATACAACAAGAAGGTACATTCAACATTTTTGCTTTACTTAGCTTTACTTCGCTTTGCTACGTTCTTGAATTTTTTCTCCCTTTGGCCTGGACCTGGCTTTGCTTTAGCTCCGTAGTCGTAATTTATCTATAAGCAAGAAAGTAACAGATTTAAACTAGGAGCATTCATCTATACGCACCACTATAAATATAAATATGGATGATAGGTATTTCTAATTCTAAATATGGATATTTTGGTTCTCCTACTACTCCTACTCGTAGTCGTGTTTCTATTTCTATTGAGAATTCGAATGCCTACAAATTCTTTATGACAAAACTTGCATCTATTTAAGCAAAGTAAACGAAAAGCAGAGCTTCCCCAAAGCAAAGTCCGGGCCGCAGAAAACACATCCACATCAGATTCAACATCCAACATCACAAAGAATATACTGTCATTGTTGAATGCAGTCTATTCATTGCTTTTCGGTTTTTTCCGTCAAACTTTTAGTCTGCAGTAGGTTGTCAGTTCAGTAGCGGGTGCTGGTAGTCAGAAGGCACTAATTCAAGATCACGATGCATTTATTTCCCCTTACAGTTGCATAATAGCATTCACTGCACCCATGTCAAGATAAGACAAGATCCTGGTCCTTCCCCTGCCTGGCTCCTGGCCTTGCAACCAAATCGCATCTCATCTCGCACCAAATATCGAGTTGGTCTCACTACTCCGTATCTAGGTACTGACTGGGTATACCTACTGTCTTCTCCTCAGTACCTGTACAGTTACCGGTACCGGTAATACTGCTATTGACTATACTAACAAACAACTAACAAAACCGAATGCCGAACCCGAACACCGAAGATCCTGAACTTGAAACAGTGAACCGGTTCCGATGCATTTTACATCGCTACTTGAGGGAGGTGAGGAGGAAAGAAAGTGCACAGAGCTTTTTCTCCGTTCATTGCAATGGCAAAATTCCCATTTACACCAACCACACTCCACATGCTATTTCAAACTAAAAGCAGAACAATCCGAAATCCAAAGAAACCTGGAAAACGGAAAAAATTGTACAAGCAAGCGAATGGCAAACGATTACACTGTTGACTACCACCAACAACCAATTCACACTTTAATTCACTTTCAACATTCAACATGCACACTTAAACCCACAAAAAAAGTTCAAAACAAAAGCAACCAATGTGTTAAATACTAACACAACACCCACAAAAACTAAATCCCGAAAAAACCTAATTTATTCAGATATTTACATAAGAAAACGGCAAACGGAGCTTGTTTGTAAGGTGTCTGGGACTTAATCCTTTTATTTTTTCCCGTTAGCCGTTACGTAGCGGATTCGTCTTAGCTATTGCTGTGGAACACCAAGTGACTCACAGATGGAGGCATCCATTCTTCCAAAATATTTTACTGCTGCGCTGCAGTGTTGCTAATTATTTCTATTCGATCGAATTAGCTTTCAGTTACTCCCGTCTTATTGTATTCTAATAATTTGAAGACTGTCGACTGTTGATTTATTAATATGATTTATCAATAAGTACGCACCTATGTACCTTCTTTTCTCTCTTTTGTCATATTATCATTTTGTACAGCACTGCATATTTCATTTTCCATCAAATTCTAAAACTATGGACAAAATATGACGATCATTTGTAATTCCAAGCATTATTTCATCATTTTATTATTATGTACATAAATCTTGCTGAATAAAATTAGCAGGATCTTCCCCCAGAATCTAGTTGTGGCCTTGTGGCGAAGTAGAACAAATAAATGCACATAAAGATACGATGCTCCCTTTAATACAACGGATTCAAAGTCGTCTTCTCCCTGCTCCTTACGTTGATCCACAAAATGAGTATAATATGCATAAAGGTAGTAGACTCGCAGGTTTATATTATCCACCGCCCAGCAATTTTTTCTGCTTTTTTTTGCATCTGCCGAGGAGGGAGGGGGTTGTTTTTGGTCTGTCTGTCATTGTCGTTATAATTGTAAAGAAGAAGCCGAAACGGAACGGAAAAACAGAAGGAGAAGAAGGAGCAAAAGAAAAAGACAGGGAGCATGGAGTAATAAGGACGATTGCCAAAAAATGAGACCATACATGCACACAAATTACAATCTAAGGGCTACAAAGTTACTATATTATCTATATCACAGCTTTAACTACAACTACCGTATATATCGACATTGAAGATGCAAACAAAGTTAGACGTAATTTTCCATAAATGTAATGTACCTTTATGCTATATGCGGTTTTAACTTAACAAAAACCACCTTAAACGCCAATTGTTGGATGTCGCTACGTGTATAGGTGCTGTATAGGAAAACTTGGGCAGGTGATAAAGATTGGATTTCAGGAAAATTGAGTTTAACGTGGTTTGCCTCTTCATCGAGGATTTATGTATGTATACATACGAAGTAGAGCTCACTTTCCCAGAATTTCCAGAAGTGGAAGCAATTGAAACACATCAAAATATGTAATATACCTTGATACGCAAGTATAATTATATAAAAAATATAGTACCGTCAGAAAATACTCAAAGTAAAATACAGTCAAGTCATTTTGAGTCGCTCAGCTTCAGATTCACTACCAATAGTCCATTCCATACTTTCATAGTTTCCACATCCACCGAACAGTTATAGTTGTGGATAAGTTTTGGAGAGACTTGGTTCTGTTCTGATATTCTCTTCCTTTTGGCTTCTGGCACTCTCCTCGTCTCTTCTGTTCTCCTCTGGCATGAGTTGAGTTGAGTCTCACAAAATAGGAAGGATAGTCAGATAGGCTGGGATGTGATACTATTACTATTACGAAGTAGAAACTATAACTTGTATGATCTGAGTGGATTTATGGTTGCAGCGTTAACGTTGCTGGTGTGTCTTCCACATCCATAGTTCCATACTTTTATACAGTTCCATACATTCATAGAATATCTGCAGACTGGAGAACATCCACACACACACACAACGACTATATATAGTCTATCAGATTTACGAGGTCGACGAAATTTCCCCTCGCAACTACCCGTACGTCTCTTCTTGAAATATATCAGCCATTTTCTTGATTTATCCTCGTCTCCCTGAAATAACTCACTACATGAAGATGAAGCTCCGTTATAATAATATATCTTTCTCATTCTCTCAGACTTCTCTCGTCCTCTCAGTCTTTTCTCTTCTCTTCTTCCTTTCCCGAGCTACATGCTCTTCTTTCTTCCCTTTACTCATGCTTCTTATTCCTTCTTCCTTATTCTCCTTCCATTTCTTCTATTTTGTCTTCCTCCTCTCTTCACTTCACATCCAAGTCTTCCATCCTTCCCGCACCACCATAACACACACTTCTCTACAATTCATCCTACATGTATACCCTATAGGGGAGACCATCCCTTGCCAGACCAAAACTAAACATAATAACAGTGAGTAAGCTGTACACTTGTAATTTATATAATTCTATAATGTACCTTAACCTTACGCGTATCAAATGAATGTATGGAATGACTGTTATATAAAGAAGCGTAGCAGAACATCCTGTCATTATATCCATTGTTATACTGTACATTGAAGAACTGTAAAAGTGTGGAATTGCAGAGAGAAGTGACTGTAGCCTTTTGCCTTATGGTTAGTTTTGCTAGAAATGAGTATCAGGAGCTGTAGAATTGTTCAACCGTCGTGCTGTAGAAAGAAAGAAAGAAAAAGAAACTCCAGAGGTTTTTAACTAACTGGTCCATTCTTCTCCATATAGTTGTCTTTTTCGTTTCCATCCTCAAAATCTCAAGCCTCATTCATACAAGCACAGCTCATCTATCCCAACATTAGATATTTTGTCTAATGTGTATACCTAACTCAAACTTATCTTGCTTATATAGGTACTCTTATATTTTCAATCGCACTTCCCTTTATCCACCAAAACTACCAAGGCTACAACTTCAGCTCTAGCCGCAATCAAATTACAATTGCCAGCAAAATCTTCGGCAAATTAATTGTTCTTCAGGGAGCGAAAAGTCGCATGTGCATTTCTCTGCAAATTTCAAAGTTGCTGTAATTTACGGCGCAATTTTTCAAAATGTCACATACCTTCGGTAGGTGATTAAACAGGAAAAGTCAGATTTATATATATTAGCTTCATATAAATTTTTGTTCCTCGTTTTATTTAAATCTTATATCTTCTATTTGCGAAATATTACACATACATATACAGAGAACGGAATTATCATACTTTTAAAAACAAAATCACACGCCTTAATTTTCCTCTTTTAATTACCTTCTTTATGTGTGCCGGCAGATACAATTTTATTTCTGCTTTTAAAATTATATACATTTTTAGTTTGACAATATGCATTTAGGTAGGTCGGAATATGTTTTACCAATTAAAAAGTGTACATACTGAATAATATAAATTGATGAACAGAAGCGATACTGCTGCTAAATAAGGAGGTAAGTTAGTACTTATTTATATAAAGAAAGTAGGAGTATAGGCAATCTGTATTGTGAAAATGATGTTGGTAAGCTTGCATGTAGAGGCTTACTCAATACTTCATATTACTACTACTTGAATATTAAATATATACATACGAATTTTTCTCATTAGCAATATTCATTATTTTTCTCTAAAAATTTTTCGATATAATATTGCTGTGTTATAATGTCTAGTTACCAAATACAAGAAACTAAAAAAGTATGAAATTTTTTAATAATGTATGATTTTTATTTGATTTATTTTCTTGACTGTTTACGCTGCTACAAGTAAAATCCAAAGCAAAGGTATTAGAGCGTTTCAATTTTAATGTTTTCAATAATCGATTATTTTTGCGTTTAGTGATTCCCGCTATTATCAAAACGCCCTAAACCAAAAAGGAAGTCCGTAAAAAATAACATACGACTTAAAAAAAATAAACGCTGCATTACGCTGCAGTAATCACTACCTGATTTTCTCTAAAATACCAAGTCTGCTGGCACCATCGCATCGGAATCACTACAAAACCCGAGTAATTTTCATACAATGTTGACGGGTGGATGAGGGTCCCAAAAACCATAACATACACGAGAACCATCCGGTGGCATAGGTATTAGGATTGAAATTAGCATTCCCATTCCTCCTTTATTCCAATTACAGTCATTGCATAATGCACGACAGAAAATTGGAATTTATTTATCGAATTTGAAATGCTGTCAACGGAGACGAGAAAAGCATACCACGCAATGTCATCCCAGGCACGCATACCTGATTCTGGTTTCTACAACTACAAAAAATACGAATACAACCAAACCGAAAACCAATGGAAGTAGAATAAAATCGAACGAAACCATGCGAGATAAGGCAAAGTAAGGCAATGCCCCGCACGCACTCCCAATGCATGGTCTAAACTAACGATCAGCACACCGAAGTGGAAAAAGAAAAGTAGAAGCAGAAGCAGATGCAAAAGCAAAAACAAACGTAAAATTGAAAAAAGGTAAAAACCGAAAGCGACAGACGAGGAATTACAACTACGCACAAATGCAAGTCAAATAACCAAGGATGAGTCCAACAAGTTCAGTATCAAGACCAAGACTAAGACCAAGACCAAGTTCAACCATTTCCCCATCGGTCCATTTGTCCCGCAATACATAGTCCAAGAAGACTCCGAAACCAGAATAAGTCGTTGTTGAACGGAAACAGCGGAGCAGATATGCAAGCGAAGCAACAAACTGGACTCCAACCAGAACCAAAACCAAACCAAGTTTTAGTTGGAAGGCAAAAACACGGACGGATATGCGTGCAACCATTTCCTTTGTAAATACAATACACAACTACAAATAGACAAATTCTACTCAACTACCAAACCAAACTACCAAAGTACTAGGACAAACAACAACCAACAACTTTACAATTATCTTCATGTAGATCAGTGCCAAAATACTCTCCCACAATCTCCTCCGTATCACAGGCTAGTAGGTACCTACCTTATGTAAAATACCTATGAACAGCTTTGGTCAGAGACTCCTATACATACATACATCCCATGATTCACGACGAGTGAATACTCCACGACACAACATATGGAGTAAGATCACGGTAACAAAATATTATACATGAACTGAGCGCAGAGATCCAGTTGGATAACAAACACTCACCGAACCCAAATTCAGATATCGAATGAGATACGGGCACGGGTTGCATGTCATTTCCTACCAACTTTCTGCACTTCCACTTCTAAACCGAACCATCGACCGACCGATCAACCGACCGACCGACTCACAGGCACACAGACAAACAAAATAACAAGAACCGACTTAAGTGTACGCGATGAGGCATACACTCGGTTTTATACCGTGGTCCACAACGACGATGACGATCAAGATGACAATGGCAATGGCAATGGCCATGGTCAATGCCAAGGAAGTGAGTGACCCAATCCATTAAGTCAGACCACCATATCAAGAAGAAATATAAATTCCATCTGAAAGCTAGAGAAAGTGGAGACACGGCAGTAGTAGCTACTGTATGCTCGTCTACTTTTCTGTTTGTTACTACAGACACAGTTTTGGCACAGGCAAAAAGTCCTATTCAAATTATGGGGGAAGGTGAAAAAGTATTTGCCAACTTTGAAAATTAAAAAGGGATACTGATCACGAAAAATGTCAGCGAGAAAATGATTTTTTTTAATTTTCAGAATATTCATTTTAAGGTGTTAAAAATGCATACCTTGGTTCTAGGTTTAACAAGTAGTACGCCTCGAAAGGTTCACGTCCTAGAATTTTAATATACATATTCAATATTTTCTTATCTTTTAGTTTGGTATTAATTCCCAACTAATAGTGTTAATCGTAGGACTCAAACATTTTAAAACAAACAATTACCCTTTTCTCACAATATTTTGCTCCCTTTGACATAAAGCATTTGAAATCACATAAGTTTTAAACTGTCAATCTTCATGTCAACTTTACTCATCATACAATGATGAAAAGCGGGCTTAAAAATAATCCATAGATTGTCAGCATAACATCTCATGGAGAAGCTATGGATAGTGAAATCAAGTGAGGGAATGGGGAAGCCAAGTCAAGTCATAAAGGCAAGCGCAAATGTGCATTCAAAAGCACCAGGAAACTGAGACCTAGAGCGGGAGCCAAAGCCAAAACCAACGCAATGCCAATGACAATGCCAGTATGCCAGTGCTAGTGCAAGAGAAGAGCGCGAAGAGTAGGAAAAAGGAAGAGATTTGTTCGTATAGGAAGAAGCATCTGCGTAAATGGAATTGGATGTGGTTGGCGTCGACTGTTGTGCGGAGGTTAAAATGAAAAACTTATGATTTCATTTCATTTCATATTCTCCCCTTTTCATGCGCATTCATGTCATCATAACTTTGCGCAAATTGCTTATGAACCGCAGCCAACAGTCCAATAGGCACGTAGACTTTTTTAGACGTGGGGCAGGTCCCTGACTCACAGCCCCGCGTTATGTTCATCTTCGTACCATGTTATGCATCCACACCACGCTCCACTACACCCAAAGAACTTCCCTTCTATTTCCACTTGCACGTCTCTCTCTCTCTCTCTCTCTCTCTCTCTCTCATAAAAGATATCTCATCATATTTTATAGTCTTCCCACTAAGGCAAACCAAACCAGACGAAGCCAAGCCAAGCCATAACCATAACCATAGCTGTAACGATAAGGATAAGGATGCATGCGTCTTGGGTGAAACGTAACCCGAAGGAAGCCCAAGCCAGCCCAACCTCCTCACGCACCACACTCACTCTCTTCCCAAACGCTGCAAAGGAAACGAAGCCAATATGCGACTCATAAAGGATGCGGATGACGGAACGTGCACGAGAAATCATATCCGAACGCAGAGCAACTCCCATTTCATATTCACAGCAACATTCACAGCTCAAGCCCAACCCATTTCATATCCATTCCTTGGATTATAGGTTCCCATAATATTTTATCACTTTATGCTCATAGTCTCTCCGTCATCGCCCTACACCTTTAGGCTCAATTATTGTTCTATAATTTTTTCTTTTTAATACTATTATTCAAAATTAAAGTTGACGAAATTGGGCAAGGAGTTTTAATTAACTAATGTAGGTTACATGATTAATTAACTAATTAATTAATCTATATACTTGGGTAGTAATTATTATAGTTACAAACATGGAAAGGAGATTGTAGCTTTCGATTAGTTGTATTGTGAATTATCATTAGCAATAATTGTAGCAACCCGATGGATACACAAGGTAAATATTATTCAATTGCTTACAAGTACATTTTTAATAGGAAAATAATTTTATGTGGTTACGCTTTGACTAATAAAAATGAAAGTATTCTTGCAAGGGCTACTCTTACTCCATACAATTCAGAATGACTTGTAACTGTCTAATTGAACTTGTCACCCTGAAACAGTAAAAAGAAATGAATGTCAAATGTGCAGTTTGATGAAACCTTGTCCTCGTTCATATCATCCAAGCCCTCGAATGCTCGTGTCCACCCACGGATCCATTGGTTTGAGTGGCAGTTGAGGGTATGAAATATAGACAGCCGACAGACAGGCTTTCTCGGGTAAAATAAATGGTAATAAATGGTAATAAATGGTGGTGGGACGGGACATTAGGAAGCCCTAAAGAAAATAAAGGAAAGTTGTGAGAGGGGTTACTTGTCGGTTTGGTCTTCTTCTCCTTTGCTTTCCTTGCCCTTGCCCTTATGCTTTAAGTAGATAAGTAGGCACCGACCAACTTCCAACTCTAAACTACCGATCTGCAGTTGCAGTATATAGGAACTGCTAGCCTTGCTTAAGTAAGTAGGTAGGTAGTAGGTAGGTTCCTGTGAGAACCTACTCACCGGCAGTTTTACTCGTGCTTTATTTCTCCTTCTTCCAATCACAAAGACAGCCACATGTACAATGACAATGACATAGAGATATTTTGGCTTAGGGTATTTTTGTAGTTTGGTATTTTTGTATTTTGTTATTTTCGTATTTTGGTATTTTTGTTCATTCGGGTATTTCATTTTGTCATTCGGCTCTCCTTTCCCTTTTGTCCCTACAGTAATGCCCACTACTCCTGTTTTCTCCGGTCAAAACTCCCTGGACTCTTGTACACACGTCATATTACTACCCATTCCAATATCAATCCCTTTCCCGATTCCCGAATACCGGGAGGAGAAGAGGAACCATGACCAGAACCAGCACCAGAGTGTCCATAGCCATATTATATTGACCGGCTCTCAAATACTAAAATGGCACAACTCGACACGCACACATTTCCTATATCTATATTACTACCCGCATATAATTATATATCTGCAAGACTATGCAGTCCGTTGTTTCTTGTTCTTGTTCTTGTTGGTCGTTCTCGTTCTCTTTGGTCGTTGGTTTTGGTGGGTTCTTTTCTCCTCTCGACACTCTGCGAGAGATGAAATGTTCTCCTGGGGTAGTGGCCCATTGACAGGCCACATGTCTTCCCCGGCTACTTACTTCACCCGAGAGATATTTGTCATTTCCCCTGTGCTACCCGTATGCCCATATACTCACAGTCTGCATTTCCATTTCTACATCTACATCTATCCTCAACCTACAACTGCATCTACATCTACTTTATTATACCATATACCATATTATGCCATTACACTTGATTCTGATTATAGTTACAGTTGCACTTGCACTGGCGGTCCACTTCTAACTTCTCATTTCTATTTCCATTTCTTATGTTACTTGGCCCCCTTATAATTCCCTCTTACTGTATTGGCTCTTCGTTCTTGATCTCTCTCTCTCTCTCTCTCTCTCTCTTCACTCTTCTACCCTGCGTCAAATGGTCAAGTCGTAATTTCTATATTTTGAGCCCTTGCAGATTTTCCCTTCTCCTTTTTAGTTGGTTTTCTCCACACAGATATTGTTGATCAATACCGACATATTTCAATTTCGTCGATAGATATTTACCCTCTGTCTGTCTCACTGGTTGGACTTTTCTTTCCTTCCACCTTCTACGACGGGAATGGTACTAGAACTTGAACTGATAATGGCATGGACTCTCGGAATTCTCAAAGCTACCATTAGCCAACTTTATCTTGCAACTTTGCCGGGTTCGAGCTTCCGTAATACATATCTACTGATATAGATAGTATGCTCAAATATCAAAGACAACACATAATACATCGTCACTACGGTTGTTGTTACATATTACAACCACCAACTTGCTTTACTGTCCAAATAATTACTTGGAAAAATCATACCTGTGATTGCATCAGCAATCACAAGACTCGCATTGAATCACGTTACAGTTGAGAAAGTCAGATCCCACCATGATGAGCGGAAAGAGCGGAAGTTAAAGTCTAGTCATAGCTAAAGCTCGTAATCAGAGACAGAATCAGGTTTTTTATGAAGTAAAAGTCGACAAATAGGACGGGAAGCAGAAGCAGACGACAGCATACCGAAAGACAGGATAAGTTGATAGGAAAATAAAATAAAGTACATTTATCTGGACATTTTTTCCTACAGCTGAAATACCTTGGTATATTCCCCGACCCTATAATGCTATATAGACATTATACTCTCCGTATGTAAATATCTGCTCACATCTCTTGGAAAGATGCAGGTACATGGGAGGTAGACACTTCTGCATTCCACAGAGCCAAACCACCACCACCACCAGTATTGCTCCATTTTGATACAGTCCCCTATAAACTGACTGACTTACCTACTTCCTTACACGACTTACTTACGTAAGTTGCTACCTCAGTTCTCAGTCGTCAGTTGATTCTTTGGATATGTTTAGCTTTGCCTTTGGCCAGTCCTTGGAACCTTCTTCTACTCAAGTCTTCGTCGTCTTCGTCTTCTTTCCTTTTTTAAGAAAGCATAGGATTGCATTGGGCATTGGGCATTGGCTAGTCTCTCATCCTAATCGGATTTCTTTCGGCATCTATCTAACTCTCAGCTCAACTCAACTCAACTCAACTCAACTCAACTCAACTCAACTCAACTCACTAGGGCTGACCATCCATAGCATAGAAGGAGAACACATGAGCAAGTATATGTTCAGCACAGAGCTACATACCGAGAGAAGAACCATGGAGAGGCACGTCCGAAAATGGAGTTTTCTTTCTACATGGAAATCCTTTCAAAAACCAAGAAAAAAAGCAAGAAAAAACATACATACCAAACCAACATGAGGATTTTGTATGAAGAGAGCAGCGTCATTTTCCCAGAGAAAGTCGCTCTTTCTTTTTTCCTCGTCTGCTTTTCTATATTCTGGGTTGTCTATGGACTTTGCACTGTCGACTATGGACTTGTGTGTGACTACAGTCACAGTGCTTGAGTACTTCAGCCTCCTGTCCAAATTCTATATGGTCTGCAATCCACAACTGGACTACACTTTACTGTCTACGCTCTACTCTACCGTCTCCTGCCTTCTATCTATGGTCCATGGCTATCTGTATCTTCCTTGCTTTTCTGGTTCTGAGTCTGACCGTGGCTGTGTGGCTCTCGGCTATTTCTATATATCTAATATGAAGAACTCGACATCGTTCTGATTGCCCTTCCTTTCCATATCATGCCATACCATGCCAAGCCATGCAATGTCCAATTTCAAATCGCAATCCACAGTCCTCACTTAGTGCTTTCTATACGCTCTATACTTTTCCAACGTATCAATGGACCAGTACAAGCTACATATTATGCTGTGCTGTCCAGTATAAGGATTTTCTTCTGCTTCTGCTTTTCCTGACTGACTATCTCCGTGTCTTTGGTTGTGTGCAGATGATAGAGGAAGAGAGGGTCTCTGTCTCTCCTGGTTCTGGTTTTATAGTTATCTTCCATCTATGCTTGCCCTTCTATCTTTATATCTTCCAGCTGTACGCACACACTCAAATATATGAATATGTCTATACTGGCTGTGGAAGTATACTTGCTTGTGCTAAGGCTACCTTCTACAATACAAGCTTGCCTTGTTGGATAGTAGCTGGCGGGATGGTATATGTATAGCATAGAGCGTAGTAAGTAGTGCCTGGTAGTTCTAGCTCTGGTTCTGGCACTAGTTGTAGTTCTATGTTCTACG
>JAAXYX010002630.1:0-16760 GCA_036851915.1 Ptenothrix huangshanensis
TGGAAGTTTGAGAAGATTTTGGGGAAATAAAACCAGAAGTAGATTCAAACGTGACGGATTTGATGGAAAACTCATTGTCATTAGTAGTGGTCGGAGTCGGGACTAGAGCACTGGAACCTGAATGAGTATCTTCCTTTCTTGCAGTTACTGCTGGTACCACTCCAGGTTCAGGCAGAGCATTGAAATCCAACGAACCAGCCTCAGTTTTGGTTCTTTCTGAAACCGGAGCTGCGGTGCTGGTATAAACAACACACGATGTCAGCAACACAAGGAACATTAGAAGGACTGACGCTGGTTGACCTTTCTAGAAAACAACATTTGGATTTTTGGTAATGATTAATTTCCAAATTTTTAAATTATTAAAATTTGATTTAGTGTAGAAGTTAATTGTAAATAAACAAAAATATTTTACAAAATACTTACATTCTGTACGGGTGGCATTTGGATTATTTATAATTATATGCAAGCGATTGTTAAAAAAACTTTGTGTTGAAAATCTCAGAAAACAAAAGTTTTCGAAAAAAAAAGAAATATTCGATTTTGGAAAATGATTTGCGGAAATAGTTGCCACAAAAACCAACTGTATGCAGTTTTAAAAGTGCAGGAGTTGCTGGAGAAAATGCAAAAGGAAGTTTGACAGTAAAGGAGAAAAGGGGACGAGTTTAAATACTTGCATCTGGAAAATTTGAGAACTCGTGATTTTAATTTCCTCTCTAACTCATTTACTATTTTAATGCTCTTTGTACTATTATAAAATTACCATAAATATTTTCTTTTAGTGTAGACAGAAAGGAGCAACGGAGTTTTCTCAATTAAATCAAACCACAGAGAATAATTAACCAATTGATTTACATAAAGGGTGCAAATAACTTTGAATGCCTTGTTTGTTCTGTACTTTTTATTTGATTGTGTACATAAATGATGACTATACTGAGTTATTTTTTGCCTTTAAATGGGTACTTGAGTTGGCTATTTTTATCCTGAATATGAATAGAAATATTATATAACTATTCATTTCCTATACTTACTTGTACTATATACCTATATCTATTACAGGTATCTTTTAGAGAGGAGAAGAAATGATTTATTTGACGGTTGCTTTCATAGCAATTGCCAAACAGACACAGTACTGATAGGCCATTAATAAGTTTTCAAAAATTGTCAATGCTTTCGCATATTTTTCTATTTTTGGTGCTAAAATTCAGCTACTATTTTAACTTGTAATTATGTTGTAATTGTACGCAAGTATTAACCACATTCACATGAGATAGTTAATCCTACTCCAACCATAACAAAGATGTACAAAGATGTTACGTAGGGGCGTATCTGGGGCAGAATTTTGAAGGGCGCTGTGTATTTTTATAAAAGCGCTTTATTCATATTAATACTTTTTCGCAAATAATTACGTAGTTTTCCTATTTTGAAAAGGCATAATTTATTAAATTCGTATTTTTTAAAAACCGCAATTTTTCAAGTTCGTATTTTTAAAAAGGCGCAATTTTTTAAATTACCATTTTCTGAAAAGGCGCAATTTTTTACATTAAAATTTTTGAAAAGCGAATTTTTCAAATTAACATTTTATGAAAAGGCGGAATTTTTTGAATTAACATTTTTTGAAAAGGCGCAATTTTTTAAATTAATATTTTTTAAAAAGGCGTAATTTTGTGAATTATCATTTTTGGAAATAGCGAATTCTTTAAATTAACATTTTCTGAAAAGGCGCAATTTTTTATATTAACATTTTCTGAAACGACGCAATTTTTAAAACTAACATGTTTTGAAAAGGCACAATTTATTAAATTCGAATTTTTTAAAAAGCCCAATTTTTTGAATTAGCAGTTTTTGAAGAAGCGTATTTTTTGGGATTAACATTTTACGAAAAGGCACAATTTTTTAAATAACATTTTTTGAAAAGGCGCAATTTTTTAAATTACAGTTTTTTGAAAAAGCGTAATTTTTTAAATTGCAAATTTTTGAAAAGGCGGAATTTTTGAATTAACATTTTTGGAAGAAGCATAATTTTTTAAATTAACATTTTTTAAAAGGCACAATTTTTTAAATTAACATTTTTTGAAAAGGCTTAATTTTTTGAATTAACGTATTCTGAAAAGGCGCAAATTTTTTAAATTAACATTTTTTGAAAAGGCCCAATTTTTTAAATTAACATTTTTTGAAAAGGCCCAATTTTTTGAATTAGCATTTTTTGACAAGGCGTGATTTTTTTATTTACCACTTTCTGAAAGGGTATAATTTTTCTAAATAATCATTTTTGAAAGGGTGTAACTTTTGTAACTAACACTTTCTAAAATATTGAATTTTTCCATTTAACACTTTTTACTATTGATGAGTTTTATAAATTACACACATGCAATTGCGTCAATTGTTTTATCATAATGAAATATGCAATTTTGTATGTGCCAATAATTGAAGTTGAATCTGAAAAAAAACATATCTGAATTATCACTGACTACTAATGGTCCGATCAATCCACCTGCGATAACAAGGAACGTTAACATAAACACCCGGGTATTGCCCACAACCAATACCGCCGGAAACGACGCCGACCAATAAGGGATCTTCCCCCGTAGACATTTTAGCCAAAGGTCCACCTGAGTCCCCTTGACAAGAATCCTTCCGGCCCTCTCTCATTCCAGCGCACAGCTGATTTATCGACAAATTCGGGTAGTACTTTTTGCATTCTTCTCGCTCAGTTACATTTAGTTCGACAGCCATCTTCAATGGAGTCACCGTCCCTTTGAACATCGTGGTACCCCAACCGCTCACAACAACAGTTCCTGTAAAAGTAATTATAAAATTTATTTAAATGCAAAATTATGCCCCAAACAAGAATTGTGAAAAAGTAAAGAGTTGCGTCGGTAAATTTTTTTTCATGTAGTTCTACTAAAAAATCGGGACCTTATGTAGCGTAAATAAAATGTTTCGTGTTAACTTTAAAATAATTGCAACTGTTTTTGTGCCCATTTCAAAAAATTGCTCCTAATTTTGTGCATCTTTTAAAAATCTGCATGTGTTTTTGGGTCAATTTGAAAAATTTGCATCTAGGTATATTTGTGTAAGTAGAAAAAAACTGCTTCTGTATTTATGCAAATTTTAAAAACACTCTTCTGTTTGTGTGTAAATTACAAAAATGTTTCGGTTTTTGTGTAAATTCCAAAACTGCTTTGTTTTTGCTTACATTTCAAAAAAATGCATTTATTTTTCTATAAATTTTCAAAAACTGCTTCTATTTCCGTGTAGATATAAAAATAACGGCTTCTGTTTTTATGTAAATTTTAAAAAAATTGCTTCTGTTTTTTGCAAGTTTAATAAAAATTCCAGCTGTTTTTGCTTAAATTTCAAAAAAATGCATCTGTTTTTCTATAAATGTCAAAAAAATTACTTCTGTTTTTCTTTAAATGTCAAAAAATTGCATGTGTTTTTCTATAAATGTCAAAAATTGCATCTGCTTTTCTATAAATGTCGAAGAATTGCGTCTGTTTTTCTTTAAATGTAAAAATAATGCATTTATTTTTCTATCAATTTCAAAAAATTGCATCTGTTTTTTTTAAATGTCAAATAAATGCACCTGAATTTCTTTAAATGTCAAAAAATTCCAGCTGTTTTTGTTTTTTAAAAAAAATGCATCTGTTTTTCTTTAAATGTCAAAAAATCGCATCTGTTTTTCTATAAATTTCAAAGTACAGCATATGTATATCTTTCTATTAATTACAAAAAACTGTATCTATGTTTCTAATATTTTCAAAAAACTACATTTATTTTTGTGTAATTATATTAAAAAAACTGGTTCATTTGTTTGTTAATTTAAAAAAAACCTGTCAGTTCTTTCGTAGTTTTTAAAATTCTCCGGCGGACTCTACTGGGAGTAAATAAAAATATAAATTGACATAATGAGCTCACCTTTGTTTTGACTGTAGGGTTCAGGCAACGCGATGCTCTGAATGTGTCTGTTGAATTGAATCGAATGGGAAAACTTGAGAAGTGCAATATCGTGGTAGTTTTCTTGGTCTTTGTAGCGCCAATGAATCACGACTTTGCTTACATGGATGGTGACCTCCGTGCCCTCAACTCTGTCCAGATCATTATCACCAGCGGTAAGCGTCAGATTTTCTGGTGGCGAACCAAAGACACAGTGAGCAGCGGTCACTGCCCAACTGTTCGAGATTATCGATGCTCCACACCTAAAAGAAGCATTTTCTCGTCGAATCCTCACCAAAAGAAGATACGGAATCTCGCCCACCATCACTCTTATTCCTCCCACAATCCTTGGCTCGAAACCTTGATACTGTCTTGCCGTTCTGCTGGGGGAAGTTGAAACATCTTGAAATGTGAAGAAAGAATTCAATCAAATATGTAATTATGTACGTTCATGGTACCTTTGGTAATTAATTATTATTTTTTAGCTGTTGAAATCAGTAGCGTTCGCAGGATTTATTGCGTGAGCCTGCTAAAAAAGTAGAATGCAATCTCGTGTTTTAAAAAATGAGTTTTTATTTCGTGAAACTTTTGGAAATTCACGGCTGTTTCTTGTAAAGTAAAAAACCTCGTCTTTTTGGGCTTTAAAAAACCGCGCTTTACACTGTAAATTCTAAATCCAACCGTATATTTTTTGTATACATTTTGAAAAAAAACAGCGTCGTTTTATTTTAAATTTAAAAAAAACCGTCGTTTTTGTATACATTTTGAAAAACAGCGTCGTTTTATTCTGAATTTAAAAAAAAACCTCGCCGCTTTTAAGCAAATTTAAAAAAACAGCGTCGTTTTATTTTAAATTTGAAAAAAAACCTCGTCGTTTTTGAGCAAATTTGAAAAAACAGCGTTGTTTTATTTTAAATTTGAAAAAACCTCGTCGTTTTTTAGCAATTTTAAAAAAACCGCGTCGTCGTAGTGTAAAAGAAAACTGTGCGTTTCTATTGTAAATTAAAAAAATCGCGCCTTTTAATTTGTCATGTTAAAAAATAGCTGCATCTTTTTTTCATAAATGTTTAAAATTACCGCGTCGTTTTATTGTAAATTTTTACCACAATCGCTTCTTTTTTGTAAAAATGTTTGAAAAAACCGCGTCGTTTTATTCTAAAATATAATAACCCTTAAAAAACTGAGTCGTTTTAGTGTAAAAAGAAAAACCGCTTTTTTGTGTTGTACATTTAAAAAAATGATTTTTTTACAAGTGTAAAAAACGTGTTTTCCTTGTATAAATGCTAAAAAAATCACGAATCACGTTATTTTAGTGCAAATCCAAAAGCAGGTAGTGTTTTTTGTTTAAAAAATAATCCTGTGGACGCCACTGGTTTGAATTAATTTTAAAATGCTCACCTCTTGAAGCCTTAACGCTAATCAGAGCACTTACGACACAACAGACGAGTAATGTGTAAGCTACGCACGATCCTTTTGTAGCCAAACGGATCCCTTCCATTGTATAATTTTAATTAATATTTTTGTTTCAAAATACAACGTTGTGTTTAAAAATGACATAAAATATAATTTAATTACAAAAGCAAAGCCGTAGAATTAAAGGCAGAATAAATTAACTTGCAATAATTAAGATGTGAATGCTAAACTGAATTGTGCTCGATGTATTTATACCTAAATTTATATTATATACTCACAAGTTGCGGTTATGAGAATTATGAAAAACGACTTTGTGCCCTTTCAATCGGATTTTCTTTCCAACGAAATTTTGAGTTTTTGAATTAAATTATTAAAAAAACCCGCAAGTCAGTAACAGTTTCCATTATGGGAGTGGCACTTCTTGTTAGGACGTTATCATTTTATTATAATTACAGAATTGGTTAATGCTCATGCAGAATTTTATACAGGAAATTTATTTCCTCCTTTTCAATAAATTCCTCACAAAGTAGCGCCCGCAGGATTTGCTTTCATGTAGGCCTGGAGTAACTTTATCTCATCCGGTGTAAAATTTTAGTAAACTTTATAGTATAAAGTATTTTTTAAAACAAATAAAAAGAAATGACGTCTGTTTGCAGGTGCAATTAAAAAAAGCTGCGTCTTCATAGTTTCATTTTACAAAACATTTTTGCAATTTTTTCGTGCAATTTTTCAAAAATTGAGCCTTTTTGGTCTATTTGAAAAATGGTATCTCATCTAAGATAAATTGCAGAGAAATACGTGCCTTTTCGTGTATCTTTAAAAAATACTGCGTCGTTTTTGCCCTTAAAAAGAAAACGGAACCTCATCGAGCGTACATCATAAAAAATATTGAGCCCTTTCCGTGTAATTTTTTAAAAAACTGCGTCGGTTTTATGAAAATAATAAAAAACTGCGTCTTTTTTTATAAAATTAAGAAAAAAAACTGCTTCTTGTTTTTTAAAAAAAGAAAAAACTTCGTCCTTTTTATAAAAATAAAATAAAAACTGTGTCGTTTTTGTGTACATAAAAAAGGCATGTAATTAACTCACCTATATTTTTTAATTAGTTTACCTATATTTAGTAATTAGTTTACCTATATTTAGTAATTAGTTTACCTATATTTAGTAATTAGTTTACCTATATTGAATTTACCTATGGGGAATATGAACCGACCTACGAGGAATATGAAACCGACCTATGAGGAATATAAACCGACCTACGAGGAATATAAAAATGCCTATGGCAATCTATTTTTAGTCTATATGTAAATTAAAAAAAACAAAAGAAATAAAAATAGAATATTTGTAGGGCCTGCATTTTATGCTGCAGTAACAGTTGTAGTTGAAGTTTTAACGTAGAAACATCATAATGAGGTGCAACGAAGAACATGTATCTGAAGAAGGAAGGCAACCGCAAGCAAAGCGACGAAGACAACAATGTGAGTGGAAGTTAGTTCGCGTTGTTGATAGCCAGTGGCAGCCTATGATGTAAACAGAATGATGGTTGGTATATTGGAAAGTACCCTGGTTGTCCTACAACCAATAATAGCGGAGAATCTACAAATCGTTGGATCAATACCAATGGATCGTTTCGCAAAAAGCTTTCACTTGCACCCTTCTTGGACATGATGATCACCCTTGTTCAAAACTGGTCTCAAGAAAGAAACACAGACAAGGTCAATACTAAGCTTTTCAGCCTGCATCCTACACCGTCTCTTGCAGTCTACACGGCTGCATACAACTGGGCTTCGGTATCAAAACGACTGGTATTTTTTATTAATAATTTATGATGTTAATTATTGAAATTATTATTATTATTTAATATTTGATTTTTGAGTATTTGATTATTTTTTGTTATTAATTACACAAGATTTACACGAAATTGGCTGTTTTCAATTACACTACTGCAGTAAAACATGAAATATCTCGCAGAACAAAACGTAGATAAATTAAATTCTAATGTAGGTAAGTTTATATTCCTCGTAGGTCGGTTTATATTCCTCGTAGGGCTGTTCATATTCCTCGTAGGTCGGTTCATATTCCTCGTAGGTCGGTTCATATTCCCCTTAGGCAGGTTCATTATTTTTGTAGTGTAGTACAAAATGTAGGTAAACTAAATAAAAAAATAGGCGAGTTTAATATATTCCCATAAAAAATTAGTGCATCTGTTTTTTTTAAATTTGAAAAAACGGCATCCGTTGTTTTTGTTTTGAAAAAATTTCATTTGTTTTTTGTATAAATGAACATCTGCTTATTTTTTATGTGAACTTAAAAAATGGAAGTTTTTTGTAAAGACTAAGAACAATTGCGCAGTTTTTGTATAAATATAAAAACATGCATCTGCGTTATATGAATACAAACACTAGGTCTATTTTTGTATAAGATTGAAACAGTTGCTTATTTATCGTGTTAAAAATAAAAAAATGCATCGTCTTTCTGTGAATTGTACAAAAACGCGTTTTTTGTTGTTTACATAAACTATAAATCGTGCCTGTAATTATATTAAAAGTCCGAAAAATATTCCTCCGTTGCCTAATAGTAATTAAGTCTAATTAAGCTACTGAACGGAAACAATGACCTTTTGGAGCTTCAGCGGTGATTGCAGCATTTAGAATACAATAAAAGATAAAAGACGACTGTACAAATCATGCACCATTTTTGCCCAGCTAAACAGCGATTCCGCATAGTATAATTTTAAGTTGGATAATTACAGCCAGAGTAATTAAATGTTTCCAAATGTGTAAAAGTTTATGAAAATTGTCAAACAATGTAAATTATTCACAATATAAGACGCTTGTTCGTGACTGTTTATATAATTTTTATTATATGCTGTATATAGTGATGGTTTATGTTTATGTAATGTAAAACATAATTATAATCGTGAAACAAAAATATATACGGCGATTTAAACAGTTTTTCCTTCGGATGAAATGTCCAGCTTGGAATTATTAAGAAACTTAGGAAAACTGTAATTATTAGGTAATTTTTTTTTCTTATCTCAGAATTTATATGGGTATTTAACAAAGGAAATTAATTTCCTGCCTTCCAATATTCCAATCAACGTTTCTCATTTCGGTATTTAAATACGTAATTGTACGGCTACTTTTAACAAACTAAACAAATAGAGTGCAGGAAAAGTGCCTTAAATAAATACTTAGCCCCAGTTAATCAAGTTCATAATATTAATAATAATAATAAACGAGGTCGTTCTATTTATGCTGAAATCATCAAAGGCGATTATATCAACCACGAAAACTAAAATTGTAAATTACAATACAAGGAATATAAAACCGATTTTCCTTTCAAAGAAATGTTTTACTTTAAAATTGGAACGGATCTTCGGGTGTATTTTTCAAGAAATGGTTTGCATTTACTGGAAACCTTTTCCAACACCGTATTGTACACAACACTTTGCTTGCCAATTAATGCTAAAATATACTATGGGCTGTTATTTTTAATTACAAACTATTGGTTTATTTTTTAGTGAACAAATACAAATAAATGTAATTATATGTGGCTTTCAAAACTCTGCTTTCATCCTGCCTTCCCCGTACTGTAGTCCTTCTCCAAGGACAGTGGCGTCGGATTGATTTTTGTGTAGGCCTAATGAAACAACTGGATCTTATCCAACGTATATTTTTAAAACTGCAGCTCTTTTTGCGTAAATTTCAAAAAGGTGCATCCATTTTGGTTCGAAATAAAAAATTGCATCTGTTTTTCTGTAAGTTTAAAAACTATGTTGGTATAATTAAATATGTTGTTCGTATTACTTATTATTTAACATTAGGACTTGTTTTCAGTACTAGCTATAAACGGTACAATAATCCCGTATGTAAAATTAATGTTATTTTTATAAAAATAAAAATATAATTAAATAAATGTTAAAATTTGTGTTGAAATTATTGTAATTAGAGTGCTATCTTATGTCTATTTATGAAAAAAATGCCGCCACTAAACTTGCACAAATGACCTTGAAGCCCTATTATGGTTAATAGAGTGCTGATTTGTATTTTTATTTCGAATAAAACACAAAATATTCAAATATTGAAAATCAGAAAATTTGAAAGTAAAAATTTAAAGTAGATAATTTAACAAATTAATGTTCCTTCTAGTAACGAGAGCTTAGTTATTGCATTAATTTTATTTAGCCCCCTGAAATATCACTGAAAAAGCATTTTTTTCTCAATCCATCTGCGGTAGGAAGAAACGTTGATGTGAAGATTGGGGTAGTGGCCGCAACCAATTGCGGCGGAAACGATGCCTACCAACACGGGATTCGTACCTCTTGGCGACATTTTGACTACTGGACCACCAGAGTCCCCACTGCACTGACCTTTACCGCCACTAACCTTTCCAGTGCAAAACTGACTGCTTGACATATACGGGTAAAATTTTGTGCAATACTCCCACTCGTTAATGTCAACTTCAACCGTCATTGGCTCTGAAGTCGGAGGCCCACCGAAAACTTCTGTACCCCGACCACTCACAACAACAGTTCCTGGCAACATACATACAAGCATTCAATCTGCACTAAATTTTGTGCTTATTTAATTACAACAATGAATGATTAATCAACAACTAAATCACCTTTAAATTGACGGTTGGGCTTGGGCAACGAAATTCTTTCAATGTGTTCGTTGAAGCTGATTTGTTGGGAAAACTTGAGGAGTGCGATGTCGTGGTAATATTTTGTGTCATTGTAAGCGCCGTTATTGAATCCTCCGTGTAGTACAATTTTACTTACTTTAACGAACTCCTCCGTGCCCACCGGACTTTCGAAGCCATGTGCTCCAGCAAGCAGCAGAATATCCTTAGGCGACCTGCCATAGACACAGTGCGCAGCGGTAAGTGCCCACCTATCCGAGATTATCGATGCTCCGCAATTATAAACATATTCGTATCCTCGTTTTCCAAAAATTGCAAGCAGATACGGAATTTCACCATGGCTGACTTTCTTTCCTCCCGCAATATTTATGGTTATCTCTGCTGCAAGTGGATCACCTGAAATCGTGTAGAATGAACGCAATAGAAAGATTAATTAACATATAGTAAAGGGGTAGACCTTGAAGAACTAGGCCTGCAAAAAATATTTTAAAAATACACTGCCAATTTAAAGATTTGCTCGAAAAAGAGGGAGTTTAAAAAAAATATATAAAAAAGAACGAGATTTTTTTGAAATTACACAAAAAAGGCAGGTTTTTTTTAAAAAAAAAGTACAAAAAAATGAACGAGATTTTTTTAAAATTACACAAAAAGGCAGTTTTTTTAAAAAAAGCAAAAAAAGAACGAGATTTTGTCAAAATTACACAAAAAAAGCAATTTTTTAAAACAGTACAAGAAAAGAACGAGATTTTTTAAAATTGCACAAAAAAGGCAGTATTTTTTAAAAAAAGGAAAAAAGAGAACAAGATTTTTTTTAAAATTACACAAATAAGGCAGTTTTTTTTAAAATGCAAACAAAGAACAAAATATTTTTTAAAATTACTCAAAAACGTAGTTTTTAAAAAATGTACAAAAAATAACTGCTGTTTACATTGCACAAAAAATGCGGTTTTTTTAAATTAAAAATATATAACAAGGTTTTTGTTGCAAAAATGAAAAAAAAAACAACTGACTTTTACATTATACAAAAAAATGCTGTTTTTTAAATACAAAATAGAGCAAGTTTTTTGGTGTAAATGAACAAAACCGGGTTTACAATATAAAAAATTCCCTGTTTTTTAATGTACAAAAACAGAACCAGGATTTTTAAATTTAATTTAAAAAATTTAGACTTAAAATAGAATGATCGAAACAAAATAGTTGAATTTTTGGTCTCACTTGAGTTCCCAGATGCTGCTTCGAAAGAGGAGCCGGTGCAGCAAGTAACAGCCATGGAAAGTATGAGTATTTGAACGAGAGCTTCCATGTTGAGTTATGAAGTCGTTTCTTTATTCGTTTTCCTTCTGAAGATAGATTTGATACTGATTTGAAATTGTGGGATTGCGTCCTTTTATACTTGCAAATTGTACATGAACAGTAATGCTGAACATATCGATTCAACTCATTTACACTTTGTTGTTCAAGCCACGTCATGTGAATTGTTGTGGAATAAATTGGCCTTTTGATATTTAAAATAACCAGTGTAATTAACAAGTTGTCCGGACTGTAGATGACTCATAGGAATCATCAATTCTTCAAGTAACTAACGTCTGTTTTGTGTAAAATAATATTATTAATCAAAACGTTTACCACTTTTTTAAGAGCCTTAATTAGAACATTTGGCATTTCATGAAACACCATAGTTTATGTAGTTACAACGTTTAGCACATTTTAAAAAGTAGTGCTTAAAACGTTTAGCACTTCTTGAAGAGCTTAAATTAGAAAGTTTAGCACTTTTAAGCAAAATATTTATTAGAACGTTTAGCAATTTTTATAAATCTTTAATTAGAACGTTTAGCACTTTTTAAAAAGTATTTACTAGAACGGTTGGCACATTTTAAAAAGCTTTAGTTAAAACGTTCAGCACTTTTTAAAACATATTTATTAGAACGTTTAGCACTTTTTTAAAAGCTTTAATTAGAAGGTTTAGCAATTTTTATAAAGCTTTAATTAGAACGTTTAACACTTTTTAAAAAATATTTATTAGAACGTTTAGCAAATTTTTAAAAGATTTAGTTAGAACGTTTAGCACTTTTTAAAAAATATTGAATAGAACGTTTAGCACATTCTTGAAAGCTCTAATTAGAAAGTTTAGCACTTTTTAAAAAAATATTTATTAGAACGTTTAGCACAATTTGAAAAGCTTTAATTAGAACGTTTAGCACATTTTTAAACAATATTGAATAGAACGTTTAGCACATTTTTAAACAATATTGAATAGAACGTTTAGCACATTTTTAAAAGCTTTAATTACAACGTTTAGCACTTTTGAAAATCTTTAATTAGAACGTTTAGCACAATTTAAAAGCTCTATTTAGAACGTTTAACACATTTTAAAAGTTTTTTGTAGAACGTTTAGCACTTTTTAAAGCAGTTAAATGGGTTCAAAGTGCACATAAATGACAAAATGACATAAATGGACACAAATACCTAGACAGAAATGCATTGAATGACTAAATATTTATACACTTTAACAGCGTTCTTACAAATATATGCGCATTACATTTATTGCAATAAGTCACACATTATTCACAACCTGCCGCAACACAATACTTAATAAAAATGATTATAAATTGGATAAAAATTAAACGCGGATACGGCCTCACTAGCCAAAGCTGTGAACACTTGCATCCGCAAAGGAGTATGTGGATAACAAAATGTGTAATTAATACGTCAGAATTAACAAATTAAAATAAAAATGGTAAATATATAATGCGATGCAAATGTTGGGAGCGCCGTGTGCAAACATTCGCAATAACTAACTATTATTGCTACCAAATAATTACTAAATCCGGTTGCAAGTTTTTTTACCTCCAGAGTGTTACGTTCGTTCCCCTTAATTTCTTATGGTATTTGCTAACGATACGTTGCTTTCATTCATGGTTTGATATGCAGTCTCATTAACATCTGGCTGAATTTTAATACTTCACTTTTTAAGCTAAAAGCGCCAATTTTAGCGTATGCCAATTTATGCCAAAATCTAGAATTGAGTGTCAATTTATGTCCATTTACATAATTGCATTAACGTAAGTTGAGATTCTTTCATGAGATATGTTTATTTGCTTTTATTATAACTTTAATCGACGATTTCCATGAATCAATCCTCCAGAGTACAACTAACTTATTATTAACACTGTGGTTATTTGAAGTATCGAAAAAACTAATTTATTCAACAAAACTTGACGACGTGGCTTCAAGGTCAAAGTCAAAGTTGAATTAAGTTAAGTAATAATCGAAATGATCATTCATTAATTCTCCTGCACAATTTGCTGGTATAAAAGAGCACGATTAAGCTATTTTAAATTAGTATCAATTTTTATTTGGAAAAGAAAACGAATAACGAAGCGACTGCATACGTAAGTCACCATGGAAGTTCTCGTTCAAATATTTATACTTTCAGTAGCTGTTATCCACTGCGCCGGCTCCTCTTTCGAAGCAACATCTGAAAAGTCAAGTAAGACCAAAAACAACTTTCAACTAAATTATTTCACTTTATTATTATGTATAAGTCAGAATCTCATTAGTAAATGAGGCGACCAGAATGCATTAAAAGCATTTTAAAGAATTTTAAGCTGTCAGTTTTATGAGCCCTTCTCAACCTACATGGACCCGAAATTCGAACTCTTTTTTGAAAAAAACAAGTGCATATTGTGTATTTTTAAACACCCTTTGTATGCTAATGAGCGTTGATTAATCTTTCTGTTTCATTTACTCTACACAGTTTCAGATGCTACAATTACATCAGAAAAATCCGTACGGATTGCGGGAGGAAGGACTGTAAAACATGGAGAAATTCCGTATCTGCTTGCTATGTCACGTAAAATTGGAAATAAATATTACTTTATTTGTGGAGCATCAATAATCTCGGACAGGTGGGCACTTACCGCAGCGCACTGTGTCTATGGTCATTCACCTGGCAATATTTTGCTCCATGCTGGAGACCACGACTTGTACACTTACGAGGGCACGGAGGTGTTCATTCGAGTAAGTAAAGTTTTAATACAAGGGGGGTACAGAGGAAACAATTACCAAGAGACCAAACTCTATCACGACATCGCACTTCTCAAGTTTTCCCAACCAATTCAGTTCAACCAACACATTCAGAGTATCAAGTTGCCCGAGCTCAACAGTCAATTTAAAGGTGATTTTATTTGAGTCAATTAACTTTCAATCCAGTATCTAGTAGCGTCGGCACGATTTGTTTTTTTTTGTGGAGACCTGCTGAAAAAACTGCATCTTTTCTAAAGTTCATTTCAAAAAGTTCTAGGAGTTTTAGAAAATTTAAAAAATATGCATCTGTTTTCTAAATTTCTAAAAAAAACATGCATATCTGTTTTCATAAATTTTTATAAAAAAACATGCATATCTGTTTTCGTAAATTTTTACAAAAAAAACATGCATCAGTTTTCTAAATTTCTAAAAAAAACATGCATCTGTTTTCGTAAAATTCCAAAAAAGCATGCATCTGCTTTTGTTAATTTTTTAAAAAAACATGCATTTGTTTTCGCAAATCTCTAAAAAAAACTTGCATGTTTTCGTAAATTTTCAAAAAACAAGCATCTATTATCTTAAAACTCTAAAAAAAACATGAATGTTTTCGGAAATGTTCAAAAACAAGAATCTGTTTTCGTAAATTTTTACAAAAAAAACATACATCAGTTTTCTAAATTTCTAAAAAAAAACATGCATCTGCTTTTGTTAATTTTTTAAAAAAACATGCATATGTTATCGTCAATTTTTATGAAAAAACATGCATCTGTTTTTGCAAATCTCTAAAAAAAACTTGCATGTTTTCGTAAATGTTCAAAAAACAAGAATCTGTTTTCGTAAATTTCTAAAAATACAGCAGCTACTTTTGTAAAAAAAAACTGCTGCCGTTTTTTTAAAAATTTTAGAAATGTGCGGCTATTTTTTGCTATGTAATTTTGCAGCTGTGTTTGTAAATTAAAAAAAGTTACGTCTTCCCTAATAATTGTGAATGTAAAAAAAATGCGCTGATTCCAAGTGCGGGCCTAGGCTATCATTCCCATTCGTGCCGATGTTACTGAATGTGGCGATTTTATAAATTAAAACTGCAAAGTTTCAGTAAGTCAGTGTTTTGTAATTGAGCAGGCACTGTTGCTGTGAGTGGTTGGGGTACGACAGTTCACAATGGGACGACGACAGCAAAACCGATGACAGTTCAAGTAGACATTAATGAGCGTGAGTATTGCAAAAGATATTACCCGTATATGTCAATCCATCAGTTCTGCACTGGAAAGTTTGGTGGCGGGAAAGGACATTGTAAAGGGGACTCTGGTGGCCCAATAGTCAAAATGTCTCCCGATGGTGCGAATCCCTTGTTAGTTGGCATCGTTTCGGCCGGAGCTATTTGCGGACACCACCCCACTCTTGAAATCAATGTTTCTAGTTATCGCATGTGGATAGATTTCTGGATGCTTCGGGGATGATAATTAATGCAATTCGTTTTTTTCTCCATTCTGATTTACTCATTTCTATTGAGTAAATCTGGAGGCAAAAACTGATCTGTTTAAATGTTATAAATAAAATCCTTAAAAAATGAAATGATATTAAAATTATAAATAAATACAATTCTATTTTCAGTTGTGCCAGCAAAATTCTTTTTTTTCTGAACAATTTGCATTGCCGAAGGATCCGTTTTAATTAAGTGTGGCTTATTTTGATTTTAAAATTGTTGACGAAATTAGTGTTTCATTTAATAGGAAAGCCAAGTAGGTTATTACACAAGACTACATATTAATAATTCTAAAATTTTATTTTGTCGACTACAAGAACTGAAAGCACTAGTTGAAGATTTGTAAATCAATTCATTGTTCTTTAACCATGTTTGGCATAGTTGTGTCGCGAACAGTGGCGTAATTAGGGGTAGGCTAGGTAGGCCTAGGCATACCCAAGATTTGGAACTATCTAGAACGCATTTTGAAAATTTACACTAGATAAGGATCAGCTTTTTAAATTGGGAGAAAAACGCACGCGGTTTTTAGAAATTCACATAAAAATGCTCCCAATTTTTTAAATTTGTTTAAAATCACAAGTCATTTTTTTTGCACAAAAATGCAAGCAGTTTTTTGAATTTCCACAAAATAACATACCGTTTTTTGAAATTTCCAAAAAAAACAAACGCATTTAAAAGTTCATACAAAAACACGTGCAGCTTTTTGAAATTTCCAAAAAAACAGACGCATTTTTAAGTTCATACAAAAACATGCAGTTTTTTTGAACTTTCACTGAATAGAAATGCAGTTCTTTTAGTTGGCCTACCATGAAAAAAATCCTGCTTACGCCACAGGTCGCAAACTGTCGATTTTCTATTATACTAACCATCAATCTATCCTAATGCATTGTGCGCACGCTTTTTCCATTCGTCCAACCCCGTCATTATGCATACCTACTTTAACTTTAGTCGCAAAAACTTAAAACAACTAGTAGGTTCAGAGGGTACCCACGCATTGTAAGTAATACTTTTCAAAAAATGCTAAACATTGTAGTTACGGCATTTTAAAAAGTGCAAAACACTGTAATTAATTTTTTTTAAAAAAGGCAAAACTTTGTAGCTACGCAATTTTTAAATTAGCAAAACATTGTAATTAAAACATTTTTAAAAAAATGCAAAACATTAGAGGTATACCCTGGTCGCTGTAAATCCGATGTAGTTTTGTAGAATTGTAGTTTTGTAAAAATTACTATAGCAATTTTTACATTTTTGCATTT
>JAAXYX010002631.1:0-16760 GCA_036851915.1 Ptenothrix huangshanensis
GTCCATATTGCCAGTTTACTCGTAGTCGTAATGTGGTAGCTGTCATTCTAATCCGAATCGCATGTATATGCAGTTACTTCTGTGTTCCTTCCAGTGGCTTCGAGTGCAGTAATAGCTCAATACAATAATGCAATGCACTCTCAGTCACTTCTCCATACAATTCCGTTCAGTTTCTCACATTATCCTGTAGGTAATAATTATACGTGAAAATGGACAGAAAGCGGTTGCACTTGACGGAACAAAAAAGCCGTGTTAACGAAGGGAGATAGGAATGTGATTTTCAGTTCTCAAATCATCAGCATTCTTTTCCAATAGAGATATTAGAGTGCCTAGTATTATTTTCACTAGGATCATAATTCTCGTGGTTTTGTTTCCCTTATCTTAAAATATCGCCATGAGCAAGTCATCCTGGATCATCTCAAACCTCCTTTAGTCTACTCCGTGGTCCCGGTACTATCCACTCTCCTACTAACAATTCATTGTGTTGCATCGCATCTCCGTACTCCAATGTACGATCTGTTACTTGGTAAGACAAAGACAAGTCACGACAGGAAAGATTTGCAAGTTAAAATTTGAAAATAAAATCGTTCCATTTCATTGTGAATTCTGTACCAGTACTGGCTTTGGCTTGGCATTTTGGTTTGTCTAATGTAGGGCGGTTTATATAGTCCATGAGTTGCATATTTTGCTTGCAATATACGGAGCAATTCTACAGTCTACACTATGCTTTGCTTTGCTAGGGCACGGGATGAGACAGGATAGTGCTAATGGTTAAGGTATGTACTATATGTAGCTATACTATAAGGTAAAGTTAACAGCTGTAGAATAACATGTGAAGTGAGCAGATGTAGCCACGTGGCAAATAGTAACTGCCATCCTGACTACAAGGAAACAAATAAAATGGTAAATATGCGTTCAGACAGAGACATAAGTTTCCATTTACATTACCTGCCTGTCTCCCTTCTCCTGCCTGCTGTCGGTCTATCTCCACCACTAATACTAATCCTGTAGGGTCTGGTCTCTTCTGCCTCTCTCTCTCTCTCTCTCTCTTTCTGCCACATATTTATCTGTAGGTACATCCATACGCCATGAATTTTCTCATCTCACGTTTGACAATGCCATTCGATTTGAACATATGACTCAGAAGAATTTTCTTACTTTTATTTCATGAATTCTTTAATTCTTTCTGGCGTGCCTGGGCCTGGGCTGGTGTTACGTTGGTGGGATTCTGGGACACACTTTTACTCGTAATCATTCCATGAAATAATAGGCTTACCTTTCACAGTGACAATGTGGTAATACGTAATTACATATAATAACACGAAACTACTAGGCATTACAGTCCAATTAGACTTGCCACGGTGGGAGAAAATTCGTCATTAGATGATACTCACCAGTTGCATCTGTTTGACTTTGACACCGAGCTACTAATACTACCTTAGGACACTGTAAAAAGTCAAACCATTAGAAATACATACATGTTAAGTTGGAGCACGTTACCGATCATAGTCCATCTATCAATGATAAATAGCAATTTACTGAGTGAGTTGAACACGGGAATTTCACCTGAATCTCATCTTCCACGATCTAATGTACCTACACTAACCAGCTAACTAGGTATGTAAATGTTATACGTACCCACGCTTGTAATGCAGTGTTACTGAGAAATATATTTCCCAGCTTTTACATTGTACCTAAACCAGTTAGCATGTGATAATTAGTCAAAATAGCAGCAACACTAGTAGTCTAAACTGGAGAGAAACATCAACGGCATCCAAGTTTACTAATGAAAACCAGATGTACTGCTGACAGTGCTGAGTGAGACACCAGTAGTGTACGAAGGTACAGGCACTTGTGCAAAAACCATTTGCATTTGCCTTTATGATTTAACGATACTCGTTCCGTTCCGTTTCCCCTGTACGATAACAAGGAGCAGATTCTTTGGTCTGGTTCGCATTTTGATTTCAAACTGGAGTAATAGTAAAAATATATGTAAAAGAAATACCTACATATACAAATATATATAATGTTAGAACAATAATACTGTTTCTCTGTACTAATCGAAACAAAGTAAGAAAGATATATTCGAATACATAGCCCATGCTTACAGTTTTTGATTCAAAGTACACTGTAAAGACTAAACAATCTTAAAACAGGAAGCTACATTTCGTGATGCATCCTCACTATGTTCGTAATTATACTAAATACAAGTAAACATTTCAGATTCACCAGTTTTTACATCGTACTTTCATCCATTAGTTTTAATTCCGTGATTTATAATTATCTACACGCCTCCAATCAACTAGTATGATTAATCCTACTACATACATACCTACTATAACAGCTGATGCAACTTAATTTCGCGCAATTAAGGATATAGCAATAATAATTGGAAAAATAGCAATTTGTGGTAATTTTAGACATGAAACGTCTTCTTCGTTTGTTTAGTTTGAGACGCCAGCAGCCGAAAATCATGGTGTGAAAGGAAAGCTAACTAGACATTGGTACACGTTAGGTATTTTACTTGCTATGTGCTAGACTTGCGTTAAGTTCGACTGGACGAATAAAGTGAATACTATATACTATACTCCCGAATATGAGGTGATGATGCAGTAATGCTGTTAAAAAATCAACTGGAAACGTTAAATGTGAAACCAAAAGGAAAATACAAAATACCCACTCACAACTTTCAAAGACGGATGTATGTACCTATTTAGTTCCTTTACTTTCTTCTTCCTAGGTCAGCAACCTAGTTCTAGTTCTAAGAGGAATTTCGAAATGCGCAATTACCCCAGAGCTTAAGTGAAGGAGAGAAACAGGACTAAATAAATAAATAAATAATGTAAATAATGGCTTTATTTGTTGACGAGAGTTACACGTTTCAGCGCATCAGTTCTCTCTGGTTTCCTCTTAGAACCATACCATCGCCTGTGCTAGTAATTATGATAGACACTGGTGATGCAGCTGAAATTACTGAATTGGTATGGCAAAGCAGCGTGAAACCATTAAACTTAAGAAGCTGGGGGAAAGATAGAGAGAAACACGGTCTTATACTTCCATAGTCCTCCAGTCTTCTTGTTGATGCGGTAATTGCACTAACTGACTTAAGTCTGACTTTCCTGGGCTATGTGGGAATGTGGAGTATAGGTATGTATGTATACTGTATTGCCTATATATATAGGCAATAGTCCAATACTAATAGTCCAGTCTGGTATGGATGGGGAATAGGTGGGAACGGTATAGCATTGTGCTATGCTATGCATTAATGATGTTAATATAGAGTGGGAGCGTAAGTACCTACATAGAGTTGAGCAGTTGAGTCGAATGGAATCGAACTGGAGGTTGGTAAAGACGGATATGAAATTGAACTAATTTCCTGTACAATTATACAGCAATTGGCTGGGATGGGAAGAAAGGGTTTTGAAGGACTATTGGATTATATCTGCAATCTACAAGACAAGACACAGTATGCTTTTCGAGCCTCTCCAAGATATACGAAAAGATAAAGCAATATCTAATATCTGCTCATCATTCCCATACCAAAATTAATTTAGGGAATTTAGAATCTCAACTGTTTGGACAAAAGCTAGAACGCGTCTTCTATGTATAACCTGCCTACCTACCTACCTACATAGGTAGGTAGGTAGGTTTGTTGGGATGAGAGGGTGGAAGTGGATGTAGAAGTGGAAGAAATTCCTCGTTGGTCGTTAAGATTTGAACTTTCAGAACTTTGCCAACCAAACTCAAACTTGGTCGGCGTGTACACTTATCTCCTCGCTCCTTGCCCTGCCCTTCCCGTCCCATCCCATCCCATTCCAACCTTCTCTCTCTCTCTTTTCAAATCCTCGGTCTCTTTCCCTTCCATTTAGCTTTGTAATTTATCTCATACAAATTCCATGTTCCTAATCTTCCTTCAGCAATTATTATTATTGGTACAGTCACAGACGACTTTCTGCCATACCTTTCCACCTGCATACCTACCTTGGTAGATTCAACTTATATCTTTTAGCTTCTGGCTTGGCTTGGCTTGGCTTGGCTTGGCATGGCTTGGCTGTCGTTCTGTTGATGATCCTACTAGTGGTCCTAGTTTTTGGATATTCCCATCATGTATGAAGGTAATGGGTACACATTTCCGTGGTTAGTCTATGTCACTATAACTATACCTATCTTCCTATATAGGTAAATAGTGGGGAAAATGCGATGCTATATGACCATAAAATGTAGCAGAAATGAAAGGATAAATCACGTGGTAGGGAATATTTTTGATATTTGTTGAAAAAATGGGAACGTTTGGAAAATGGTAAGGAATTAATTGTGAAATGGTAAGGATGTTGATGTTGATGTTGTAGCCTCACATTCGTGACCAAGTCTCTATAGAATAAGGACAAAGTGACAATATTGATGACAGGTCTTGGTAGAGAGAACAAGGGAAGCAAAGGATAATGTCATCTGCGGATAAAGCAGAGTGGTCGTGATGTTGACAAGTTTCCTGCCATTTCATGCTCATGATGATGTCAACTGCCGGCAAAGCGTAGGACAAACTATGGAAATCGTCATTTATAATATAAATGTGTCCACCATCTACACATACATACCTATGAGACTAGTCACTGCTGCATGTTAAATGTTGCCGAGTGCTGGATGCAAAGCAAAAGTATGATAGGTAGGTACGTTTGTCTTTATGAGTCTGCTTATGTTTTAGCATCTCCCTTGGTTTCCCTGTGTATATGCATGTGGGCGTTGGAACAACAAGTTCAAAGACCACAGTGATCTGTAATAGAAGCCCTACTCGTTTCGCATACTGAATATCTCGCCGTCCACTTTCCACTTTCTACGTCTCGCATACCATGTACCTACCTACCTACATACATACATACATACATATATATATACATACATGCGTTCATGCTCAGCATCAGCATAGAAATGAAATTCCTTACGGTGCATACCTTTTCCTCATGTTTCGTGCAGACATGTCCATAAAGTCTGGCCAAGTCGAGTTATTGTTTTGAACGGAAGAAGGACAGAGAGAGAGAGAGTGAGAGAGAAAGACGAGGAGCCTGGCTTTAGTAGCTGCTAAATGTGAGGCTAGTAAAGAGGAGTTTAGAATTTCTCTTCTTATTAATATTATAAGAAGGAGAAGAAAGAGCCGAAGTGAAGGCAGACAAGGAAGAGTCGAGCATGAAACTAGATGCATTGAATTGCATTTTGTACATGAGGACATGGTTAAGAGACCACGTCTAATATGGAATAGGCAATAGAAACCCGACCGACCGACTGACAGACAGACGGACAACAAGTGAAAAGTTGTCTGGCAAAATGGGCCAAGTCCAGGGGATTTTCATCGGACTTAGTCCCTTTTGCCAGAATCTTCAAGTGTAGTGAAAGCAAAGTATCCCTGTCTGCTACTGCCATGCCATCAGAATATATTTCATACCATGGCTTCCGCTCTTAGACTGGTCTGAACACATGTGCCTACGCTAGCGTTCTTAGGCATACAGACCGAGCAGAATTAGAACAAATACGTAGGTAAGTTGGTTATAATGTAATGCAACTACGATACTTACTCTTCCTGCATATCATTACTGACTACCGACTTCCCAGACTAACGACAGCACAGCCAAGGTCCATGCCATGCCATGCCATTCCAGTAGCAGACAAGATCAGGCCAGACCAGACAAGAACAGACCAGGGAAAGCACAAGACTAACGATCACAGCCATAGTACATGAGAATCAACCAAGGCCTCACTATTCTTTTTTTCACTCACTCACTCACTCTCTCTCTCTCTCTCTCTCTCTCTCTCTCTCTCTTGCTCGCTTTCTCTCTCTCTCTCCTTTCTCTGTCCATATTTTGGTCGTGAAGTGTTGCATGTAACCATTGGTGGAATAGCTAAGTAGTTTGTGTGAAAGTAAGTGTGTGTGGGAAAGAGAGGCTAGAAGAAGAAAAGCATGGGGCTGCCGCATGATAGGGAAAGTGAGAGAGAGTGTGAGAGAGAACGAGAGACTGAAAGTTGGATTTGGATTTGGATGGGAAACATGGATGTTAGATGCTGCATGTTGAATGTACAAGAGAAACTGAGCGTTTGCGTTCACGTTCCTTCACTGTACTTTGCTTCACTTCAAGTACAAACTATTTGCAACTAGGAACACTCCTTCGTCTTCGTCTTCGTCTTCGTCTTCGTCTTCGTCTTTCACGTACGTTGTTATAATACAGAAAAATGAATGTGAATCCACCCACACTGATGGTCTTAAAGCACGTCGTTTGTTCCAACTACCAAACAACCGACGAATCAACTGCACACGCCTGTGCCGGTTGGCTTCCTTTTTTTTCGCAACAACAAGTCCAAGCATAAGAATTGGCAAAAAGGGAAAAATGCGAAAGAGGAAAAATAAAGTGAGGAAATATTGCAGTGCTAGTAAAAGTGTGTATTGAGCACACGCAGAAAATTATAATAGTGGAGTATACATAGTAGAGAGTAAAGTATAGTTTACTTAAGTGGAACAATATAGAAACCTACCTACTACCTATGTACATATACCTATGTACATAGTTTCAGGCAGTATAGGATAGCATTTAAGCAGTCAGGCACTGGAGCAGACATACAGAGCAGCTGAGCTCGTCTCGATTGGCAACTGGAAAGATGAGAGAAAGCTTCTCGCCTTCTCTCTCCATTGATACAGTCAACCCATGTTCAGTCTCCTGCCCAGTTCAGCTCATCTCAGTTCAGTTGAAAATCATGTTTATGCAGTTCTGTAGCAAGTTAACCCGTAAAAAATACACTCGCGTCGAGAATAGATACCTATACGTACGTATTTGAGATAGATATAATTGTGTGTGTAGGTGAATATGGATATGAATGCTGGGCTATCTGTATATGCCTACATACATCTATATAGGTGTCTATACTACGTAGCTAGGATATGTTTAGGGAAACGACAAAGTTTGCTCGTACTCCGTCCTTCTCGTTGCCGACAACAACGAGGAGACGAGTCGAGACTTGGCTTGGCTTGGCTTGGGAAAGGACGAGCGAATAGCGAATGAAAGAGTAAGCGAGGGAGCAAAATGAAGGAGTCTAAGGGAGAAAGGGAAGCTGAGCTGGAAACGGTGAACAAGTGAGCGAACGGCAAAGTAAGTAACTAAAGAAGAAGAGAAAAGGGGAGCGAGGAAAAGAGAAGAGTAGAGCAGAGAGAGAGAGAGAGAGAGAGCTGAGCTGATTCTAAGCTGCATAAAAGGCGTATGTTCTTTCACATCCAAAATCCAACTATTGATTTTCCTCCAGTTCCAGCTCTCGCTAGCTCCAGCCTCTTTCGCTTTCACTTTGCTTTCACTCTTTCTCTCCCCTTGTTCGTTCGAACATTCGAGCAGGTACAACTCTCATCTCAGCACACAACACAGCCAAACTAAACTAAACTAAACTAACCCCAGTTCCCTTTCCTAACTGAACCTTCTGCTCCCTACTCCTATGTATCCTGGACTATCAACTACTCCACTTTCAATTTCACCATTGTATGGCAGAAAAGGAATCTCCCTTCCTATGAGACTGCGAAAGAGCATTGGTATCCATACGCCTGCTACTGTACTCCATTTTACATCTAGAGATATGTTTCCATAGGTACCTACTCGATAAACTATGGATTCTAAATACAAAAAACGCGTAGCTTAGCTACATACACATTTTCTCTTAACACTGGGAAAGAAATACATAGACAGGTCTACATAAGTATATAATTCCTGTACCCATGTATCATACATCCAAGCTTGTATGTACATATATGTAGGTATGTATATAGGTATGTTGATACAAGTAGCCACGGAGTATATACGGAGATACTTTTAAACCCAGATATGGTGCTTAGGATGTAGGCGTACATCTACGTATGTAGGTATGAAGTTTTAACTAGGGGAAAAGTGATAGTCACTTTCTTTGCCTTTGCTCTTACTTGGTGTGTACGTCTATGCCTGCTTTCTTTCACCCGAAACGCATAGGTGTGTGCATACGAGTAGGATTGAATGTTTCGCTCTGTCATGGCCTGTTTTGTCTTCCATGCTCGGGACGGATCTGAGCTGGTCTTATACTTTTTTGCATTTTGTCTTCCCTACACTCCTCTTATTAAAGCTCTGGGGTAGGTAGGTACATATGTATATACTCTTGCCTCTACGCAGCTTTCCTTACTTCACCTACGTTATTTTCTCTTGAATTGGTTCGACTTTAGTATGGTTTACGTATCTCTCTTCCATTGAATGTTTCCTTCTATTGGAATCTCCCTTGAATAGATGCTCAGCATAATCATATACATAGTCAAACGTGCTTCCATACAGGAAAATGGTCTTTTAATTGAAATTGAATTTTTTCAATGAATTAAATCCGTATGTGGGTCATCATTTGAATACATAATATGTACCTATATGCACATCAAATTCTTTTCACTGTGATAGATACAACCACCCAGAATGAGGGAAAGTAAAGGCAGCCGAGTCTTTCTTATTCTCTTTCTCCCTATCTATCTCTCTATCTCAGTCGTTCTGCTTCTTCCCCTCCTATTTTCAGACTACAATGAAAGCACATATTAGCATCAACACGAAATAAAGTAATAGCCAAAATTATATTGCAGTCAATTCAATTCTATTCCATGCTTATTTGCATATTATCTATTCCATTTTGCTTCCCATGAATCTGAATCTGCCTTCTCAAATCAATGTGTAGAGTTTACAGTACGTAGATGCCAATGCCATCCTTGTGATTATGTACCTACCTACCTACGTAAACCATGTTGGGCAGAAGGGTGTACCACAGCAAATTCATTTCCTTGCGTTGTATTGTATTGTATTGTATTGTATTGTACTGCATTGCATTGCACCACATTGCATTGTGTTTTCCTTCATTTTATAACATTGTGCGAGAGAGTGAGAGCTTAAGCTGGAGAAAGTATTTACTTGGTTTAAAGAAATCAACCTGAAAACAGACTCTCTTTACGAACGTACTTGGGAAATGAATGTAGGCTATGTAGGTATGTATCCAGATGCGAGGCGACGGACCTACATGACTACTTTTGTATTTCTATCCTTAGTATAGGCTCGCACATGAGGATTGAGGGTTTAAGGAACGTCCACATACTCGCTCTTTTAATTTCAATTTCATTTAACTCTAGCTCATCTCTACCTTGGATTGGGCTTCCTTCCCTTTCTCCTATACGAATCGACGTTGTCTTTCATTATATTACTTAATATATGTATTTATTCTTTCGTTCTTGTAGTGCTAGTTCCACCTACCATACCTTTGCAATGTACTAGCACGGCTTAGCCTTCTACTGCTATTTTTAACGCATCCAATTAAATGTAACCCAGTTGATTCTTCCCTTTCTTCTTCCTTAGCTCCGCTTAACTTTGACTTTGGCTTGAGATTCTGAAAGGAAGGTTAAAATGGAATGGGATGGGATGGATCAGATCATGATACGAGAATCAAGATTACCAATAAGGAGAAAATTTTACCATGGAAATGTTCCATGTCGTGGCCCCCTCCTTTTTACTGTCTCTTTTCTTCTTCATCTCCGTCTTCTTCGGAGTCATTCTTCCTTTCCCCAACAGTGGTGGGAGGGATGGATGAATAGTGGTGATGGCAATGCAATGCAATACAATGGCAATGGCAAGGGCAAGGGCAATCGCAATGGCAATGGCAATGGCAATGGTGGTAGTAGTTGTGGCAGTGGTAGAAGGCTTAAGGTTTTTGAATTAAACAATATATTATGTTATACTGTGGAAATATCTATTAGGGTCTGACTGAGCCTTGCCTTCCATTCTATAAAATATTAGATGATTCGATTCCCGTAAAGGAGAAAAGGAAATGAGATTTTCATTAGTCTTCATCTTTCTTGACTCTATCGCGATATCGAGAGCAGAGCATTATAATTCCCTTGCCTGAGTTTACCTTGTTTTAGTAAGAGTAGGAGTACGAAGACTAACTAAGACGAGAAAGAGTTAGAGTGTGAGGAGGGGAAGGAACCGAATTGAGTATGGATAGTTGGGATGGAGTTGACTATAATTTGAACTGGAAGAGAAAGAGGAATAGTTGATGAGATGAACTTTATTATAACCTTATGTACTAGGGTTACGTGTTCCTTGTTACTTAGTTGTTGGATATAAGCTCCTTGTATTACATGTGTATGCCAACCTAAAGAGATGGAAAGTTTGGAAATTATGTACCTACTAGCCTACTTTCCCTTTCTCTGTCTCATTTGCGTTTTCCTATAGAACCATAGCCGTAACAAGAGAAGAAGTGGAAGTGGAAGTACCTACAAGTTTAAGAGAAGAACTAGAAGCGAGGTGAAGTGAAACGAAGGAACGATGAAGGGAGGCAAAGCAATGGAAATGGGAATAAGCTATGGCTATAGACTGTAGACGTAGGAAGGAAGGCAGGCAGGCAGGCGGCCAGGGTTTATTGATGTTGTTGTTGAGATGTAAATGATAACAGAGAAGCGTTTCATGTTCCCATAGTTCTAATCCCTTGCTTAATTTAATACATTCACGGAGGTTGATGTTATTTGGTGTAGCTGATTTTTTAACTCTAGCTTTACGGTTTTGTGTAAACTATACATGGGCTAGGAAGCAACGCAACGCAACGTCATTATTATTATTAATACTCTACAAATAAATACAAAGGAACGTCTAGGCTTCTCCTAATACCTTGTTCGAACAAGTAATACCAGCCGAAGGAGAAGTAGAATTTATTTGCATATGCCTCCCTACCTAATTATTAATTACTTAACCTTTTCCCTCCGGTATTTTCAACTGTGGGTCAGGAAAGAGACTCAGTTCGCAATTGTGAGTCGAGAGAAAACTTTCATTTTTGGCTTGAGTTTGAATTTGTGGGTGAAAGAAAATCTTTATTCCTGGCTGCAAGTTTACAATTATTACAAGCCAAAAGTAAACCACAGACGATATACTTTTGTATCCACAAATGCAAACTTTAACTTTTTCTGTATTTCTGTATTTTTTCGATTTTAAATTGCATTCAGAGTTCAGAACAAAGAATTTCAAAATAATCCGTTGATAAATTTTAATTTAGTTTTATACCCGAGTTGAATGTTATTGTTGTAAGAATGGAATGTAAGTAGAAGGTTAATGAATTGCCACCATTACGCTAGAACCGAGTAAACATTAACTAAATGAATGTGGGTTAATTCTAGTCATTTCCTTAATGCAAATTATAATTACCACTATGATTAGGAATGCCTGTGGGTCACTCTGGATGAAATGAAGATTCTAATTTATTACCTTACACTCTAGTTTTGTTGTCTCAACTGCAATTATTCGCAATGCTACCATTTCAAGATGAAAAAATATGCCAGCTGTTTCAGTTCTCAACGTGTACAGCAATTGCTGTGAAGTATTCTAAAAATGATTTCCCTGACAATGATTCAGGGCGGAGGATTTGAAAAAGTATTAGGAGTAATAAAAAAATGTGATTACTTTGCTGTGCAATTGCATGGCGGAGGTCGTAGAGATATGTATTGGTGGGATTGATATTTGCAGTGCAGTGTAGACCTTGTAGTGGTGTCGGTATGGGGTAAGAACTACCAACTACCGTGAAAGGCAGCAACTCTTTATTTTTCCTGTTTCTCACAGCTATGGCTGTTTGCTATTTTATGTTGGCGTTATGGAAAAATTCAGTAAAGTATTTTGAGTCTGTGCGACTGTTTACGTAGGCATATGCGTAAAAATTTGATTGAGTAAATATTATGAATACGGGAAATGGAATGGAATATTTCCATTCCAGTGGTCTTCGAGTAGATTCCATTGCAATTACAAAGCAAGTCATAGACTATACTTCATATTATATGACATGACATGGGATGGTTTGGTTTGGTTTGGTTTGGTTTGGTGTGGCCCTGGCGTCACAAGTACCTACATACATAAATGTGAGACTTAGTTGGTGTTCCTAACTACAAACTATCAACTACTAGACTGTAGATAAAAGGAGACGTGGAACTAGTCTAAATGCTCCTCCAACTTGACAAACGAACCAACGAACGAACGAACGAACAAGCAAACGAAGGAGCGAATTCAAGGCGATGTGATGGCAAAAAGAAAAACGGCAAAAGTTTTATTATACAAGACTCCTGCAGAGAGGGGATGGGAGAGATAGAGTGAGCGAGGACTATGTATTGTGTCAAAACTACATCCAGCTAAGCTAAAAGCGGAAATACAGTTCCAGTTCCAGTAACTAACTAAACACTGTCTAATGGGCCCAAGGACTGTGACTATGCTTACATCCTCATGAAACCAAACCAACTTTGACAAGTCCAACTGAAACTGTAGGGATTGTGGATGGAGATGGACATGTGGATATGTGTGCGATGCTAGACCAAAATGGTAAAATCCACTTTGGCACAAGTATATTACTTTATCGGGAAAATGGAACACTAAAAGTCGAAGCGCTTTTCGCAAAATTCGTTATACACAATGGCAACGCATTTTATTCGAAAAACATAGAATTACGAGACTAAAAATACCATACACAAAGGGCATTCAAAATCATACATAAAAAATAACTAATAGCTACTGAACAATACATTCTTTGAAGGGTTTAAATGTACAAAGGACATTTCATCTTTCACTTAAAATGATCTCACAGAGTAGCTATGATACCCACGTAGACAAAAGTCCAGGTACAGATACACCCACGGATTTATTGCCTAGCTACACGTTACACCTGACCTGACTGAGAAAAGTTTGTCTGTATGTAGAAAATCATATCTGCAATTCACTCACGATCAAATTAACTGATCTTTTTCGTTTGTAAATTTCGTTGATTCCAAACAAAATTATTAGAATTATGGTTATTACGCTTTCATAAGAGACCCTGTAAATCATCTATAGATGAAATTATTATTGTGTTTTTAGTTGAATACCGGACTGATAAACAACATTGCTTATGAATTCAACATTTCACTGTTCAGTTCGGAGGGAGACATTAATTCAATTAGTGAACCATTTTCTATGCAAACTATTTTTATGCAAAACAAATAATAACCACAGCTATATTATAGTTCCTAGTAAATTACTTTGGTTGTCAATTTAGTGATTTTTTCAGTGAAAATTTTCAATGGATTATGAATGCCTTACAAATCCTTCTTTGATCACTAAAAAACTGGTATCCACATGGCAACCTCCTCAGAGATAAAATTCGAGTTCCTAGGATCCAACTTGCCTACAGTACTGAGGAGTAATTTAGTCCATTCACTCGCCAAATAGGTATATTATCTACGAATCTTTAATCATAGATGAGCAGCAATAAATTGAATTATTTGTCATTTATCTTGTTACTTGGCAGAATCTAGCTAACTTTTCCTTAAATGAATTTGCAATTATTACTGATATTGTTAAATTGTAAAAATTGGTGACTTGTATTTGTATTACAGTTATTAATGGTAACTCCCATGACTTGTGAATGCCATTGTGCACCATTGATTTCTGTAATTGAAAAACTACCGTAGAACCGATGAATATCTCCATTATAATACTACAAACTTGTAAAAATCTACAAAGTACAAATGAATGCCTTTACAACCTTTTCAATTTTCATGCCATTTTCATGTAATTCTCCGCCCAATGTGGTTCATCAAATTGGTTGAATAGTTTTCTTGTGATTTGCCATTGTGGGTTTTGAAAAAGAAATTAAAACTTGGACGGTTTGCCATTTTGGGTATTGCCAAAGTGGGCGGACTCCGTGGGTATGAATTATAAATGTACAATACATGTTATCTTATGATACTTACAACTTACTGAAGAAAGCTGCATATAAATTCGTAAAATGTGGAATGGAATTATAAGATGTGTGGATTCAATGAGAGACACAAAGCTAAAGCCATATAGATACATGTATCTACATGAATAGCTATGTAGGTATACATATAAACCCAGAACCAATTCCAATGCCCCACCGATACGATGTATAAAAGAGTATGTATCTAATATGTCAGTTGGGATTGAAGGCAAGGTGATATCAGTGATAGTTAGTTGAGTGTGTGGAAGGGAGCTAATAAATGGAAACCTTATATTGCATCAGCAATGCAAAAGTTGATAGCGGTAGAAGGATTTTTATGACTTGTACAAAAGGCTTCAACTTTTTTTCATAAGTTTACTGTCAAAAAAGTGTATAGTCTAAATACTAGATCCTACATGGGTCCTTGATGCAATACTATCGCTAGTACTACATAATATACTGGGACAACTAGCACTCACGCGTGCAGGTATGAATATACATAGATATTATTATAGGGACTGAATCGGAATGAATATATAACGGTAGTTGTAGATTGTGTTTTTATAGCCAATCGTAAACATACGTTTTTTTCCTGTTTCTCCTCCTTGGCAATGGAAAGGGATAGACATGAGAGAGAGACATGTTCGGTGCACGAGTTGATGGTGATACGGATGAAGGATGAGGATGATAATATGCCTGAGAGTTGTATTTGTACGTGAGGATGCAGATTGTAGATACAATTGCAGATAATAAAATAGGTACTTCATAATACAGACATTTCCAGTTATTATCACGGTGTACATAGGTAACTATGGTTCTAGCTACATACTCTACTCTTCTCTACTCTACTCTACTCTACACCGCATGGGATGGGATGGGACCAACTAATCTGAGGAAATGGGAGTGAATCAGCTGCAAAGCTGAAGCCAATGCTAAAGCTGGCGTTTGAATTAGTTGGATCGTTGAATGGTTGAATGTATGCGGAACCAAAATCAATCTATCATATGTAACTATCACCATCAGTTTTCCGACGTTGACTATGTATCTATATGACATGATATAGGGAAGATAAATTGTAGTCGGACTCATAGTCAATCTTGTGCAACTTATCTTTCTTTACTGGAAACTAACTGTCCTTCAGTCTGCAGTTTAGTTCTATTTTTGGTTTTCATTCTGGTGTTCGTGTACCTACTGGTTCTGTGGGGCTGGATGGGATGGGATGGGATGGTGTGGTATGGTATGGTATAGCGGATAGCGGGCAAAGTAGGAGAATATGACTAGCTTGAGTCAGTCAGTTTGAGTCCGCATATTTGGTACAGATATACACACTTATACAACTGCAGGCTGGAACTGGAACTGGAACTGGAACTGAAACTGGAACTGGAACTGGAACTAGGGACTGTTTGGCCAACTGTTGATTTTTTGTCTGAAAACCTGCGTCTTCCCCTATCCCATCCGTATCTCTCCAATGTCATGTTTTTCTTACAACCAGGAAAATGTAAAGCTTGTACGAATGTTGATGTTGATATTTGCTTGCTTGGTTTATGATCGCCAGTGCTAGTATCAGTATCAGTATCCGTATCCGTGCAGTGCAGGCCCGGCTCCGCTACAGCTTCCTGTGCTTCCTCTCATTCCTCGCTCACTCGTCACACTCAAACTCCAAATTAAGTTTAAACCACTAATGCATAATAGCATTATGATCATAAATGGGCCATCACACATTTAACATCTAACTTGCACAGAATCATCCAGACAGCGACAAAGCAACGTCATAATAACATTCATGTGAAAGACAGGCTGCTCCGTTACGTTCCACTACGTTAATATTCCTCCCATCAAATACAAAGCGAAAATGAATCGGGACAGTTATTGCTCATTTTTGAAGCTTTTCACATTTTCGCAAGTCCATCAAATCCAAATCCAGTGAATCTTTCCTTTTCCTTTTTTCCTCCCTGATTTTCTCCGGTGAGGTGACCGGGCAGCGATACGTTTTCATTCAATTTTTAATTCTATCAAATCTGATGAATGCAATTCAGCCGAGGAAATCAAGTTTGAGGTACCTAGTTGAAGAAGAGAAGCGGAAGGAAAGCGATACTCTGACATGCTCGATTTTGGTTTTGATGTTGATTTTGATGGATAGAGTGTAAACGGCATGGTTCAAGTTGAAATTGACTGGTGCTTATCGGATGTGAAGGTACAGACGTTTTAAAAGACTTGGTGGTATTTATGTGATGAGATATAGATAGTAGATAGATTGGGTAGTAGGGATGACATTTATTTACTCCACCAAACTCACAGTCATCCTTTCCTGGTCTTTGTCCCATGTCATGGCTCTTTCCTTATCTACGTGTTTACTAATGCAGGATTAAATATAATGGAAATGAAATTGGAACTAATAGTGGAACTAGAAGAGGAAGGAGTGGCGGGAAATCTGTTGAAAGTTACAATTACAATGTAGGGAATGCGACAAATTAGAACATGGTTTTAGTGCAGTATGTGTTCTGTACTGCACGGATAAGTAATTATAGGTACCTATTCTATGTATATTTAGGAAAGTCGTCAATGTGAAACTAGGAAATAAAACGACGGTCATGGAGAGTAGGTTTGTTGCGCTATACATATATGTAAATGTATAAGTTGGAATAAGAAATGCATGGTTGTTGGAGTTGGAAGGTTTTGTAGGTGGAAGAAGTTGCACGTAGTAAGTAGGAAGAGCAAGCAGTTAAATCTAAGGAAGATAAATTCCGCTCTGGTTCTTGGACTGGTTGGTTGGTTTCGGTTGGTCTTGGTTGAGTTGGGTTTTGTATTGGGTGCATGTTGTTCATAGAACAACTACTTGAAAAGTTTTTGTTGAACAGTCCCCACCATGTGGACTACAATACACGAAGATACATACCTACATACTGTCAGATGTTGTGTTAGCAACATCTTATTATTATTATATTATAAATTATTATTATTTTCGCCATCGTCGTCGTCGTCTGCTCGAATGCTGA
>JAAXYX010002632.1:0-16757 GCA_036851915.1 Ptenothrix huangshanensis
AGCTAAAAAAAATTGTGGCCTACATTTGTTTTACTTACGATTAGAATTACATAATACATACTATCCATCTGCTTGTAAAATGTATTTGAATTCCATACATTATTACAGACATCCTGCTTCAATTGTCATTGGTCCAGTCTAAGGTTTTCAAAAAAAATCACAGTCAAGTTTTTGCAGCAATCATGAATTAATTTCTGATTGCTCAATTCATTAACAAGGCAAAATAATGTAGTGATCAAGAGACTACATATGGACAAAGGAAATTTTGAAGGGAAAAACATCAACAGATACCAAAGTAAAAGCAAAGCAATGGGAGTCAAAAACAAAGACAAGGAGTTTCGATTGTGATTTAAAATTAAGATTACTAATACGAGCCACTACATAGAGGAGTACATATGAGAGGGAATAATCTTGAATTGTATTTAAATTCCCACTAATTTTCCAAAGTGTACTTGTATCCTATGAATCTCCATAGAGTCTCTAGTTCATGTCCACATACATATACAGATTACAGACCGAAGAACTATCATCCATTTTCAGAGTCAATTTGCATATGAAATGGATAATGGATGTGGGAGGTCAGACTTCAGAAAACACAATGGAAAGGGAAAGCGAAGCTAGGATAGGAAGGCAAAGCAAAGGAATGCAAAGCAAAGCAAATGATACAGTCTTTCTTTCTCCTTCTCTTCTTCGTTACTCTACTTCCCATATAAAATGTATGTAGGTACCAGTATGTTCACCAACAAAAATCAGTATTTCCCTGTCTTCCTTGTCTGTTCTGTACGTCAAGGGGAACGGCGATGGCGACGTCTGACGGAACATTAGACTTGCTCCATGTTGAAAATCGGATGGTTGATGGTATGGTAATCTGAATAGCAGTAGCAATCCTAAGTCATACATTAGCTTATTAATCCGTGTCAGATTTTGAAGGCAGTAATTCATGGCGATTTTATAGTCGGATTCAGATGCACATTTTGATTTTCAACTGTTTGTTGTTCTCTTTGAAAAGATGTGGGAAGATTTTCTGTTTTCAACCAGAGCAACTTGGAGCACAAGTTTACAGGAACTTGTTAATATTGTTATTGTAGATTGTGGAACCTGTGCATGAGGATCTTCGAGATGTTATTTACTCATTGTGTTCCGACTTACGCTAGCTTTCCCCCATTGTTTATTTTGTGCAAACTTGCTTGGATCTCCTTTACTTTGCTTCGCACAAACGGCTTTGGCTTTGACTTTGACTTTGGTTTGGCTTTGGCTTTGGCTTGCGGAGCCCAATGACGACAAAGTCTCTGATGACGATGACGACATGTGTATACATAATATCTACAATATGGATAGTCCTTGGTCGTAGGTTGTTGGTTGTTGGTTGTTCTTCTCATGTTGTTTTGTTGCTAGAGCGGAGACCGAAAGAGAGAGAGAGAGAGAATAGTCATAGTCAAGTTTTAATGTGTACATGCCCAGGGGCCGGACCGAAAAAAATACATTAAATATTTTCAAGCCATTAGGCAACTGCCATTCAAAATCTACAGACAAAATTATACTTTATGAGCCGAGTATGAGTTTGAATTTTACTGTAGCTATTTTTTTCCTGTCTTTCTTTCTCTCTCTCTCTCTCGATCGTACTTGTACTTGTATATGTATACATACAAAGTACTCTCCCTAGCCTGGACTTACTATAGTGATTACGATAGACTGGATCTTTGGTAAAGATATGTGTGTTGTATTATTATTGCTCCTACATATTATTATGATTATCTGTATTATATTATTATATGGACACATATTCCACATTACGACATCACACACACAAATCTCTGTATACTATATGGTGATAGTGGATGAAGATGAAGATGAACAAATGAAGGAATGAACGAACGAATGAACAACATCTTCATACTCATTTAAAATCATGATCATGGGTTGTGTAGTTTTCTACTTTATTATATTCTTGACAATACGGTAGAAGCAGAAGTGGAAGTGGAAGCATAAAGTGGGTACCTACGAGGTACCGTAGCAGAAATGGAACAACAACTATAGAGAGCAAGAGCAGGAAAATATTTTATAGAGATGGTATAGGTAAGATTTCCTATAGTATACATACCTAGGCACCTTATACGACGCATTATACGAGGTGCAGATAAATAAATCCTTTTGGTACCACAACCAGCATCAACATTAGCATTAGCGTCTTGAGCATTTCAGTCACTTGTTTTCTTGGGAGTTTGATGAATCTTGAAAATGGATTATTCTGTGGAGATTGGGAGATAATAAAACTATAGCTGTAACTATAACTATAACTTTGCTGTTGCTTTATTAGGGTTCGTATATGTATAAGGATACACTGAACTATATACACATAGCTTGGTAAGAAACGTGGCCATAGACTTTGTTAATTGTGTGATTCTTCAAAGTTAATCGTGGGCCTTTTATCACCCACAAGAATCATCGTCATCGTCACACACTCACACACATCCTCGTTTCTGTAGTCCTGGTCCTCATTCTGTTTGTTCTATGGGTCTACTATAGTAAAGCACTGGTGGACGTGGTCAGTCTATCATCTTGCAAATCTTTTTGACTTTTACAATTGCAATTAGGCTTATTATGTTCAAATGGCTTGGTTCACGGTTTGGTGTGGTTGGACGTTGATTTACTTAGATGAGGTTGCATCCCAGATGCTTGGCTTCCATTGGTCAAGTGAGATGGCAAAGCGTCTATTAGACTCTGTGTTAACGCAATAAATTGTGAAGGTCTGTAGACTACTGTAAGCAACGTCTTTTGTATAGACTATACAAATAATTTCAGAACTCAGTATAGTCTCAAATTAGAGAAATTTTCGATGATAAATTAATGGTCACTACGACATTACTATACTAAATACATGCAGTGCGAAATTTTAGATGCAATTTAGGTGAAAATTCAAAAAATGGCAGCCAACATTTATTTTAAATTATTCTCTTAAATTTAGAAAAATTACCTATGTCAGCTGATGGAAGTTAGTTTCTATTCTGAGGTGTTTAAGTTACAATTAGTAATTATGATTAGTAAGTTAGTATCTCATGGGAATTAAATGGAATGGAGACATTGACACTGGGAGTGATGGTTGTGTATTCTGTGATAGGCGATAATTGCAAGTGGACTTGGACTAATCATATCTAGGTACATATAATTATACACATCTTATAGGTATACATATGTACTTCGTGTTTGTATTGAATAGTATATAACTTCACACATTGTAATATTGTGATGGTAATAGTAGTTGTAACACCATTATTGTTCCCATAATCATTTCTTTCCGCGCACACACAATTCCCCGTCTACATTGTCACTGTCATTATCGTTAGTCCTTGTGAAACAAGACAAGCTCAAAGTAAGTGCATGTACCAAACTAATATGTAGAAGGATACGGATGTAGTCGTACATATTATGTATGGTAGAAAAATGTGTAAGAATTAATGCGTCCCTTGTTTGTTAAGGAAGAGGGTCGGTGTTCGGGTCGTCTTCGACTTTGACTTCTAACTACACAGATTTTTTTGTTCTTTGGGTCTTGGGTCCTGGTCCTCGTCCTGGTCTTAGGCTGTTGGGTGATAGTGATAACATTTCACTCATCTCGATTTAATACTTTCTTCCCCTGCTCTGCTCTCCCGTTATATATATGATCTGTTGGATTTGGTTTTGGCTTTGGCTCTCACTTTGACTCTGAGCTTGACTTGAAGCAGAGACAGAATTTCCCCTTTCCCCTCATATCTAGTATGTATGTAGTCTTTTATATGGGAGCGAAGGTGCGATTTACTGTTATACAGGCGTATAGTTCCTTCTGGTTGAGTATATCGTAGTATATAAGGTTAGATAGTTGTGCTGGTACGCATCGGTAAGCTAGTGCTTCCTTAAGGTTAACATAAAAACTGATGATTTATTTAGGGCTATCAGTCATACGGCACATTATTATGGCAGCAGTTGTTCCTTGTTCTCGCTCTTGCAAGTTTTTGGATTTGATCTTGGAGTTGCCTTGTTAGTATTTCAGTTCCGACTGATTCTCAACATTCCGATTAACATACAGCATGTAACCCCAAAACTTCACGAATTACTAATATTGCAATGATCACCCGGACCATCACGATCATCCCATTGCCATCATCGTCATCATCATCATCATCAGGTTGTCACCATGCAATCAAATGCTAATTATCCTGCAATAACCTTCTACTAGGCGCAAGTACTAACACTAGGACAACATTCACCGCAGTATTATCACTATCTACTTATAATTTTCTCCACAAATATGAGCTGAATGTGTTTAGCTGACAATGCAATGTCAAGTTAAAACATCAAGAAACCAACAACAACAAAAGAAAAAAACGGTGAACTTCAAAATCTGAGGAAATCGAAGTTTGTAAGAAGCACTGGACTGGACTGGTTAGTACTTGTGTTGGCATTGCATTGTTGCTAGTACTACTGAACTTTGTAGATTTTACAGACGGTGTTACTTTTTGTCGAGTTTGAAAATGCAACGAGGAATAGGGTCTAACGTTATACCTTCAGACTTGAGACTTGTATACCCAAAACCCAAATAGTATTATTGTTGCTACTGTCGTTCTCACTCTAGCTCCTTTTCTTATAGCACTCGTCTTTCCAATGGCTTTTGTCTGTCATGCTTTATTTGTATGTCCTGTCCTGTGGTGTGGTGTGGTGCGGTGTGGTAGAGATAGAATAATTGACGTAAAAAGTTTTTTCTCTCTTTTCTCGTGTCTTTGCGGCTTTTGAATGCAATGGTGGAATGGAGGAGCGTCATATCAAAAAAGGAAAATCCAGTTGCGGGATAAAATAACGAATTTCCGGTCATCACGTGCCCTCATTTATTTCTGCTTGGATGCTTTTCCATTTCCATGTCCATGTCCATGTCTATGCCTTGTCTTTCCATTTAGTAACTTGTACTTGTGTATCACCATCAGCAGTCATTGCTTTGAGTTGAGTTGCTTACAGGCAGAGAGACAGAAATTTTAGCTTTTAAAATGCGAACAGAAGAAGGAATAGGTAAGGTATGTAGTACAGGCATTAGGCAAGTTCTTACCTCTGCTATGGACAGGGCCATTGCTATGTATATTCAAGTTTGGAGAATCTACCTGCTGCATCATATCATATCATAATAATAATATCATGATGCAATAATCCGTGTAAAAAATGGTAGGAAATCGAGACCATGTAATTTTTAAAGAGTTTAACTAGCCACAGCACACACACTCGCACTCTCTCATTCACTCACTCGGGAGATAACTCATTGACTTCACTGCTACTTGAAAGACTTGGAAGGATTCTATTGTATTATTTACACCGCCCAATTGTCATGCCTTGAGGAGCTCCTGGTCTGGTCTCTGGTCCTCTCTCTGAAGTCCTAGGCCTCAAACAAAAGTGTACGATTATGTACTAATACACCAACAAAAAACAATTTACTCTCAAAATTTCATGCAAATCCTAACGCTAATACATTGATAATTGGAAAAAATAATGTGCCACATCGAACCACAAGGAGCGCTAATTATAAATTATTGGGATAATTAGCGGATTTAGCAATTGAGCAGTTAAGCATTTAGTTTGTTGGCAGGCCTTTACCATTTACCGGTAATTGAAACTGCGTGTAATTCCTGTATCTCTGAAAATTGGCAGTGCATTAAACCAAAAGTGCATGTGATCCTGGGCAGTAAAGAATCCACAGGCAGCCACAGCCACAATTTAATGTAATGGCAATAATGGTTTTCACAACTTGTATGGATGTATGCAAGTACATAGATAATCTATGAAGCATCTAACAGCTATACCATTACCATTACTATACATAGTCACTGTTGTATATTTCTGGATGTAAGTTATGGCTGTAAATTTTGTCAATACATAGTTTACCCATACGGCGACGGCTTGCATACAAGTATACATTATTTATTTGTCCATTTAATGTCTCCAAATATATGCGGTATAAATGGGAGATAAAGTTGTGACATAATTTAAATTTCTTGCAGTTTATTTGTAACAATAGGGCAGGATCATAATCATAATCGTAATGTAATAGTGGCTCACAAAGGGAAAATGAATGAGTGGGGAAGGAAAGGTGCATGTTGTTTCAGTAAATGGTGGGTTATTATTATTGTAACGATGAAGGATTGCGTGGAATTTAGACCGGAGTCGTGGTCGTGGTGGCTTGACTTGCTAGTGGTATCTGTAGGGGTGGGGTAAAGTTATTTCTTGTGTGCATAAAAGTTCCATTCATGTATGTATGTAGCATGGAAAATATTGTAGAATTGTCTGTCTTTGCTACAGATAGCACTATTACCATTACCATTGTCATTGCATTGCATTGCGTTGCATTGACTTGGTATGGCTTGGTTTGGTTTGGTTAACTTTGCCTTGGAATGATGCTCCACAAAAATAAAAAAGGATAAGCACAAGAAATACGATGTAAACATCCACCACGCTTTGGTTTTGGTTTTGGTCTTAGTTTTAGTTTAGTTTGATAAAGAATAGGAATATCTGAAGCATCTTTTCCAGCAAGTCCACTACGCTACCATACCACCAATCGAGAGCAATGCCAAGCAAAGGAAGAATCTTTTGCTTATGTTCATTTCATTTCCAAGTCGACCGTCTCCGTGTCTGTGTCTTGGTCTTGGTCTTGGTCTTGGTTTTGGTCTTGGTCTTGGTCTTGGAAGAGAATACAGAGTACAGAGAGTCAAAGGAATCGGAACGCAATGGTTGTGGTGGAATACATAAGTTCATATACGTAAATATGTTTGTTCCATGTACATATGGAATATATGTGGAAAATGAATTTATAGAGTTGCCCCTTCGTGGATACATGTAAGTGTTTTGTGTATTTGGCAATTGCCCAATTTTTGTATCCATCCAGTTGACATCTTCTTCCTTTTTTCTTTCTCTCTTTCCTATTCGGATTCGAATTCCGAATGTCGTCGTTCTCGTTGTCGCCTTTTCTCTCTCCTTTTCTCTTTTCCCTCGTGGAGTGAGGCTGCAGTAGCAGTAGCAGTAGTCACTGGTAGTTGTACAGCAACAGCAGTAGCTACCAAAGGCAGCAGTCTGTTTCTGTTTCTGTTTCTGGACCGTGGTAGAATTTTGTCTGGCTTGGCTTTGGCTCGACATGAGTTGAGTTGAGTTGGTTTGCTTTGCTTTGGTTTACTTACATAAAGAGTAAAAAGTCTACCTAGAAACTAGAAATACATACCACTTACATATACAGATATTTCCCCAAGCTTATTACGGCTGTTGTTGTACTTTTTTTAATTCTAATTGTTATAACTGTCTCATATTCTTTATACAGATGGTGTATAGCTGATGATAGTAAAAACTGCGACAACGACAACCCTGTACGCATACCCCTCTAGATTCTAGAACTACTGACTTCCATTCCAGTTCCATTCTACAGATAGATCGTCTAGATAATTGTATCTAGAAATTTCATCCTCATTTTTATTTTCCCTTTTTCCTCTATTTCCATATCTGTACGAGAATATACTCGGTGATTTTTACTTAAGCCTTCAGACAGTAGAGACATTCTAGATTCAATTATGAATTTCATTAGAATCAAAGTCAAAAGCGGGATTTAACTTTCGCGGGAACAGGAAAAACTCATAGAGCGTTTTTCTTCATAGCTCGTTGTTTCCGTTGTTTAGTAAACGTATAGGAAAACAGGGTTTATATTCAGCAGCATTTTTCCCCTGATTTTTATCCCCTCTTAACAAATGGGACGTTGACTTGTGATTCCAAAATGCAGTTTTAAATTAATATGTCATAATATTATCTTTGTACATTGAACCAATGCGATGTAATTATTTTTCTAGCCAAAGCAAAAAGTTTGCTTATCAATTGAAGACTTTGTAACAATAACAATGTATGTAAGTGTGAATCAGTTTCTAGTGCTGTACTAACAGCAATTTCCCCTGCCACATTATTGTTTGCAACTAACGGTTAGAACAACTGGAATAAACATGCATGTAAATAGGTAATCCAAGCATCCTCAGAGAGCACTTCTTACTCGTTCACAAATGCAACTTGCAACCTCCTGAAAGGCATAATATCCAATGACAAATGTGTACAAGGAAAACTAAGCCAAATCAAAAGCTGGATATTAATCCGAAAAATCAAAAATCAAGTTTGATTTATCTTGTGGGGATTTTATGTAGAAGTGAGTGGGAGATGCAATCATGCTCTCGTGCTTTTGGTCATGCTGCTGATGCTGGTGCTGGTGCTGGTGCTGGTGCTGGCACTGTATGTGTATCCTTACTACTTGAATTGCAAAAACAGTAGCAACTGAATTACATTATGATTAAGCGGCATCGGCCAGCTACAGATATGGTATGCATGCATACACATAAACTGAATTAGAGATGCAGTTATCGTATGTTCTTTATGCTTACATATATCATCTATACATATACCTAATATTATTATATACCATGGGGGTTACTGGTACTGGTACTGGAAATGGTACTGGTACTGGTACTGGTGTGGTGGTGGTGATGGCAGTGGTAGATGACTTGGAAATGGACAATCTATTATATACACTGCAGTATACTTCCCCTCATCATAGGAAAGAAGGGGGAGTATAATCTCAGTCGAGTAAACTAAAAGTAAGCTAAATGTATGTGAGTTTTACCTACTGGAAATCCAAGTGTAGATCACTACCTAAAAGTCTACGCTACATACACATATTACTAGGTATGTACTATGTACTATGTATTACTAATATTAGATATCAGTCTGTTTGAACGCTATATGATGTTGTATGTGTAAACGGGTAAAGTGAAGATTGTGTAGCATCAGCATCAGAACCAGACCAGAACCAGAACCAGTAACAGTACCAACTCTTCAGAACAGAATATATCTGGAGAGTAACTAATGGTGATTGTGGGAGCATCACATTATCTGTATGTAAGTCTACTAGTGTACACACGTATGTATGTAGCTAAAGAGTGCATAGGGATGGTATGTACTAGTAAGAATAAGTATGTGTGTATGTGGATGTGATTGGAAGGGAGACAAGAGGAAAGAAAGAAAGAAGAAAAGGAGAGCAAAGATTAGGCGGAGTCCCTGGGATCTATCTATCTTCGTCAGTTGCAATGCTACATCGTTCCTTGGAACCTGCCTCGCTGACATCCTCTTCTTCTTCGCTTCGTCTTCCTTTTCCCTTCTACATCCACTTCCACTCCGGCATCGGCATCGGCTTCGTCTTCCACTTCCACTTCGACTTCGTCTTCAGCTTCAACTCCCCAAAATTCCCAATCCAAAAACCAAAACCAAATATCCAAAATGACGACAGTGCATCCAATTGAGCATTGCACTAGGACTAGGACTAGGACTAGGACTACATACGATCTAGATAACGATAACGACACGAGAATGAGAACGATATAAGATGCAAGGAGAGGCTGTTGATATATCTAGGTATGTTGGTACTAATATACATAGGAAGGCCAAGGCACCCACCCACCCACCTACCTACCCACGAAGGAATTCACCTTGGTTTCCTATACTATCAGTAAGGTAAGGTATGAAGGCACAGTGCACAGTGGTGTCAGTAGTCAAAGCCAAAGCCAAAGCCAAAGTCAGAGCCAAAGTCACTAGAAGTGGATCGGGATATTTCATTTTTGCCATGCATATCCATGTATATGGTCATGACCACTACTATTACTGTTACGATTGCCATGTTAAAGTATCCAGGAAAGTAAAGCAAAGCAAAGGAAAGTAGACAAGGCAAAGTTAAGTAAAGTAAGTGCACCACAGTACCAGTGATAGCGGTAGTGGTAGTGGCAGCGGTAGTGGTGGCCGGGTGGCTGTAGGAAATATCTGTAGAGGAGAAATTTATAGTTGAACCATGACAAGTCAGTGGACTGAGTCTGCATCTAGGCATCTAAAATCTACTGTCGACTCTCTCCTATCTCTACATACTTTAAGGATTGTAGATTGTAGATAGATCAAAAGCGTGGTACAAGCAGAAAGTAGAATCACAACTAGGAATCAGAACTAGAACCAGAACCAGAACCAGGACACTAGAATTCATTTCAATTCTTCTTTCTTTCTATAGGCATCAAATTTACTTACACTTAAAGTTAACTTACAAGTAAGTAACTTACTCTTGCACAATGCCAGACTTGCAAAGATAGGTGCCACGCTAACACACAGGCACGAGTTTGATTTTTTGATTTGGTGCATTTGTACAGAGAGAGAGAGAGAGAGAATTTCAGTTTGAGTTTCAGCTCTTGAGTTCACACACTTACTCTTCTTACTCTACATTCAATGACGTACGTACATAGAACAAGAGCCAGAACCAGAACCAGAACCAGAACCAGAATCGGAATCGGAACCCGACAAGAATACTGTACCATGTCATGTCATGACATACCATAGCATAGGAGGATGCCACACAATGGAAGTGCTGATATGATATGAGCTTCTTCTCTTCCTCCATGCACTTCTATCTGTATCCATAGTCTTAAAAATGTTGTGACTGCTCTCATTCTTCATATTATGCCGCCGATCTCCCGATCTTCCTCGGAGATGCTAAGGCGATGTTGTAGTAGATTTATTTAGACGTGGATGTCTAACTGTATAGGTATGTAGAGACATGAAGGGCCATGGGCATAGTGATAGTGATAGTGATAGTAGGATTTTAGTGGTATATGACCATTCCTTGTCTGTGTCTTTGTCCATGGGAATGCAATGCAATTCAATGCAATGCATAGGTAGGTACCTACTTTACTCGCATTAGCTAGTACATACAAGCATTTTCCTACTACTAACTCCCAGTTCCAGTTTTAGATCTAGTTCCAGATCCAAATCCGAATCCAACTCTGGCATTTATCAACATTCAGTTCCAGAATTCATAACGATATTTCCTTTTCGCTCTTTTTTCTCGTCAGTCTTCTACGTACTTTTCAGTTTTGTCTGCATACTAGGAGAATATAGGATAGGATAGGATAAGATGGGACAGGACGTGGACTCATATGTATATATACTTAAGAGTCTAAGTCCTATGTGATTGTCAGGAAGATGGAGTTTTATTGTATAAAACAGTGATTTTTGTACAAGAAAGTGTTTGGTTTTGGTTTGAGTTCCTTTTAAGTAGTGGCATTTTCATAGGACCACTTTGTAGCATTTATACGCTGTAGAAAAAAAATAAACTCATGATGGGAAAGTGTTTTTAGTATAGTTTTGAACGCAGTTAGGATGCATCATAAATCAATTTTGAATTTGTAAAAACTCGTCTTGGACTATGAGATGCGTTTAAGGTGCAGTTTAGATTCTTATATGTGTTTTAGGTGGGCGTAAAATTGCGTTATTGGTTTGGTAAAAATTGGTTGTTTTGGTGTAATTAAGATGTTTTTCCATTTTTAAAAAAGTGCAATTATGATTTTTTCTCATTTTCAAAAAAGACAATTAGAAATTTTCCCCCCTTTCAAAAAACGAATTATGATTATTTTCACCATTTTGAAAATGTGTAATATTTAACTTTTTTCACTTTTTTCGAAAAGCTTAATTACGAATTTTTTCGCTTTGCTCAAAATGCGTAATTATGAATTTTTGACTCTTTTCAAATTGCGTAGGCACTTTTGAATTTTTCTGCCTTTCGCAAAAGTGTAAGTAGTAGTTTTTAACCAAATTTTAAAATTGCTTATTCATTCATGTGTTTTAGATGCATTTTAGGTGGATTTGACGTTTCAGTTTTCAGACTTCATAATATAAATAATTTGAGTTGGTATATAGTTACACTTAATGCGACTTTGTTTTTGACGTTTTCGTTAGACCAGTTTTTACAGTGTACCTGTCTTAATCATGTATACAAGTTGTATAATTATACGCAGTTTGTAGTTAAAATCTACATTTGTATGAACATGAAATAAACTGATATAACTATTTAGCTAGAATCCTGTTCCTTTATCTCGTTCTCCTACATGTTGAGTCTAGAATACCCCAGTACAGTTTTCTACATACACTAACTACTACACTACAATACAATACGCGCTACACACTTCAATCTTGCATATTGCGTTTGAAGATCTATTAATAAAAGGAATAGTGTAATGTAATGTACTCGACGCTACGGGTAGAATTGTTGGCGGATTTATTAATGCAATACAGCGGGTAAAGTACACTTGTCGTGTGCATCATTTCAAAAACTACATGCAGTGCTACGTTCTACTGTGAAATGTTGTGTTGTACCATCGCATCGTATCGTATCGTATCGTCTCATACTATACCCTGCAACTAGGACGGATCGTAGATGTAGATGCTCATGGAAATGGAAGATGGAAGATGGAACACAAGGCCCCCTTATGTGCTTTTATTCGCGGAAAAACTCCCTCTCGGTTTGTCCGAAAAATTAATCACGACAAGCAGAGCATAAAAAAATTGATGATAGGACCAAGCTGAAGCGAAAGATGCTGTGCTCTCTCTCTCTCTATGTACCTCGTTCCTCCAAGTTGATGCAATGTTACAGTTACATGTGTCCATGGTACGGTTTATTAGAGACAGAGTCAGTATAGAAAGAGAGAGAGAGAGAGAGAGCTCACCAGTCAGCTGTGCTCTGCTCTGGATTCGGGTTCACTTTCCACAATGCAATACAATTGAAATAGAGACAGAGACAACTTTACACTACAACTCCAACCAGTTTCAGTTTCATTCCAGTCGGAGTTATTTCTCATTTTTGTCTGTACATATGTAAGTATAATATTGTACTCACTTGACTTTTGCGTTGGCATTGGCAGTGGATTTGGATTTGTATTTGGATTTGTATTTGACTGTGGCTGTGGTGGATTAGCTAAACGTAGTTTAGTTGTGTGTTCTTTGCGTGTTTGGTTTTGGTTTTTGGGTTGGAGTTGGACTTGGACTTGGACTTGGAATGATTGCAGAGGAGAAGAAGAAGAAAGCAACCAGAAAAGGCAAACGAAGAGATACTCCTCTCTGCACTTACAGATCTATAGACGAGACTTGCAATGTGAGCATTTGAGTAATTCAGTATTTCTCTGTGGAAAGATAAATGTTCTTATTTCTACATGCGGTAGTGACTACCGAAAGCCTCGCGTATTGTATCTGTATGTATATGCATTTGAGTTGGAATCGGAATTGGAAGAAAGAAAGATTGGGGCTTCTGGTTGACAAGGGGTATCTTTGACAGTCTCATCTTAATGTTCAGTTGCTAATGATCCTTTTCCTGGGATGGTCCACCCTGTCACTCCATATTTCATACGAGTCTTTTTCCTGGCCCTGGTCCTGGCATGGCATGACATGGCAATGTAATGCAATGCATGAACTGGTCTCTCTTCTCTTCTCGTTTCTTCTGGCCTGGATCTGGATCTGGATCTAGATCTCATCTACTAGTAGGTACATAAGTTCCATTCTGCAGAAATAACATTAGGGGATTCGGCTTTTGATTCTGAATCTGAATCACAATCCGAATATTAGTGGCTGTGATTTTCTTATATGCACGTATACATATTATGAGAGGTGATATATGTCTCCCTGCGTACATATGAGTATGGGTAATTATATAAGAAAATAGCATTAGAGCTAATGCTGCTTATGATTCTGATTCTTAGTCTTGCTCTGGGTGCTAAATATGTAAGGAATTTAAGACCATAGGCTGCTAGCGTCATCGAGGATTATGTTAATTGAAAAGTAAGGGTCACCCTGACTTGTCTGGTGCCTGTCGTCGTCATATATATAGACATGATATCTGTATGAGATGAATTGCATGGCCCTGCCTCGTCTGCCCTTATTCTGGCTTGGCTTGGCTTGGCCTGGCCTGGCTGTGCTTTACTTTGCTTTGGTTGGATATGATTATGTATTTGTGCTCTTGCTCTCGATCCCGATCTTGACTTCTAATCTTTTAATCTTTTGTGTGGGTAAATGGAATGTGACAATTAATTTTCGATTAGGTTTCATTCATGCTCATCCTTTACTGCCTGCCTGCCTGCCTTCCTTCCTTCCTTCAAGTGGTGTCACATGGACATGGGCACGGGCACGGACATGAACATGAACATGGCAAAGGCTGAAAGACTTCAATGTTTCAATTCTGTCTGACCATGCACTTTACTTCCGAAGTTGTTAATGTCGATGATGCAAGGATCTTTTGGAAGTATGCAGATACATATGTACATATACGCTCCTGGGCTAGTTTAGTATTAGTAGAGTCAGATTTTTGTGGATTTATCGTTATTCCGTCCTCTTTAGTTAAATGAAGAGGCAAAGGAAAATAATTTAGATCCAGTGTAAAAACTGATGCGTCCTTAATTTCAAAAACGTAGTCCTATTTAGTATAATTATGAACTCAGTCAGTTGTGATACATTTCTCTGTATGTTGTCTTAATTGCTTCTAAAAATTTTAGGTGGATTTTTAAAATGCATTAAAAAATGTCAAAAGACAAGATTTACTTCTTTTGAGAATGGGGGAAAAGTCAAAATTGCAGATTTTTAAAAAGGTGAAATATTCGTAATTATATTTTTTGAAAAATGCAAAAAAATTACTAATAACATCTCGAAAAAATAAAAAAACAAGATGTCCACATTTTGAGAAAGGTGGGAAAATTCTATATCATTTTTTTGAAAAGCGCCAAAAATTAGTAATTACAGGTATGTAGATCAAGTTTGCCTAAAGTGCATCCAAAACGTATCGAAAAGGGTAAATAGAAGCAATAAAAAGTAACTCGCTGTCCAAGATGCGTTTTTAATGCAGCATTTAAATTGCGACCTGATTGCGTTCAGAATTGTACCACAGTAGGAGGAGTAGGATTTAGCATTTTAGATTTAGATGCATTTTTTGATTTAAGAATACTTAGTTTTTACATCCCTACAATAAATTAAATAAGTCACTAGTGCCATATCATCTTAATAAAAAGTATAAGGTTTATGTGCAATGCAATGCAATACAATACAATGTTCAGTTATGTGGGACTAAACTTCCACATTTTTATTGAAGATGGCAGTGCTGTGTGCAATAAATTGCGAAATTGCAGCTTCCTTTGCTGCCGCTTCTGTGTATAGACCCCTAGCTTTATTTTTGATCCTTTCATACTTTGTCGAGCCATTGCATACTTATCATTTGGATTAGTGCAGAGCACATCATAGCATACATTCTATTAGAACGTCGCCAAATCTTGCAATTACAATTACTTTCAAAGCTCTCGTTGTCTTATGTTTGTCACTCTTAATTTGTCACACTTGGCAAAAACTAACAACAAGGCGAAATATGCACTTGTGTGATACGATATCTGTATACCGTAAATGTTCGATTAATTGCCGGGACTTGAATAATTGCCGGGTCTCGATTAATCGCCGGTCTGTCGAGGCGAAAAAATGAATAAACGCCTCCCTTTAACATGGAAATCCGTATCCTTAATAATCGCCGGGTCGGAAATAATTGCCGGGTCGGCGAAGCCAAAAAGTTAATAATTGCCGGGGCAATTAATCGAACATTTACGGTAAATATGTCACGTTTCATTTTCTAATTCAATTGTTCAATTTCCCTGAATTTTTCCTTTATGTTAGGTGATGGTGAGTGATAAATACAGGAGCTATCAATTTGAATTTCAACTCAACTGTAGACAATGGTGCATCTAAAGCCACAAAAATTTATTCGTATTTACATAAAGCAGTTAGGATGAATCTCATGTTCACCTAAATCCAATCTCATAGTCCAAGATATACGTTTTAATGCTGGTTTGATGCAAAGTAAAAAAAATAGTACACTAAATACGAATAGGCATTTGGCTTTTTGGATGCATTTTCCCCGTGTTAAGATCGCTTAGTTTTCACAGTGTAGACTTGTAATAAGAATGTAAACCCAGAATCAAATATGTATCGCTGGCTGCTTTGTAGCTGATTCTAACTTTAGTTCATCATTAGATCTTTTGGGTTGCAACGCAATTATTATCTTGTGAATGAAACGACTGACCTTAGTTACTTATTTAAAATAACGATGAGAGCCAAAAAGCCTCAGAAAAATGAATAAGGTATGAAAAGGACTACGGCACGTGACTAACGCCACGTTATTTCAAAATACCATATTATAAATTCTAAACAACAAATACACGGTTTCCACCTTTCCACATCATACTATATTCATTTGTCCTGAACTCCGACGAAACATGCATTTCAAGATAACGTCCTTATTTTAAATTCCGTCTTTCCTCCGAAATAATTCAAAACGTAAACAAGTTTATGCATTAAAATATAAATACTTAAACACGGCATTATATGACGAACTCCCACATAATAAAATATGGTAAACCCCGACCATTGCCTTGCTCCTACGAATGTCCTGGCAATAACTATTTACTTACTACCTACCTACGTTCCGTACACATTTACAAATCATCATAAAATAATATCTGTAGGAGCACTCTTTCCCCGGAAAGATACTTGATCTTGATCTCGATTTAGATCTGCACGTGACTGCTTGTTGAAATGTTAATAATTCAATGCATGCATTCATCCAAATCCGCATCCACCCTTCCATGCACGCCTACAATTAAAACTAAAATTCATACTCATACCTATGTATGTTTGAATTTAAAAATTCTGCCGCCTAATTCTAGTTTGAAATGGAAATATATAAAATACAATGGTACCTACCGTCTCAACCAAAATCAAATTTACAATGACTCACCTGTAATCATATTGTGAAGATATAGGCCTTCCACAAACATCCACATGAACATGGCTGTTCGAGCATACTCGAGACAGATGTAGGCCGCTTCGCA